>SRQA01000095.1:0-39270 GCA_018360365.1 Claviceps citrina | reverse complement strand
CCTACTAAACCTTTATATTATATATTATAAGGGTGTGTTAGAAGCTTGCCAAAGAAGTAGTTAATTTACTATATATAAGTAAGCCTCTTATAAATAAGTATTATCTCTTTCTCCTGCTTTATCTTAGTAGTAGTAGCTTATTTTAATTAGTAGTATGCCTAGTAATATACTTATAGGAAGTTAGAAAATATATAATATTTACTATAGTAAACTAAGTATAATATTTCTTTTTGCTACTACTAGCGCATATTATATATAACTTAAGTAATTACCTTTAGTTATTAATATTCTAAATAAGAGTATAAGTAATAAATAAGTAGTAATATTAAGTAATAGTAGTACTTATAGTTACTTTCTCCTAGGAAGGCTAAGTCTCTAATAGTATATTTTATTATATAATAATAGCCTTATATAAATTATTAAAAATTAATAAAGTAGTTATAAATGTTGATATTAACGCAACGGGTCGGGTTAACGTGGACCCAGCGCATCCTGATTGGCCGCATCCGAGCTCGCCTCGGATAGGTAGCTAGTGCGCTAGTCACATAACCCATAACTTTGCGCGTTACAAAAACCACTAAAAGGCCTCCCACTTAGCTAGCTAGAGAGTAATATAAACAACGTTAACTAGAATCCTAGTACTTCCTTTTGCGTGTGTATTACTTATTATTTCTTATACCTTTATTATTAATTTGCCTATATACAAATTAATACTAATTAGTAGTAATTACACTATAGATTAGCTAGATTTATATATCCTATAAAACACTAGTTTCCGCTTATAGTAGCTGATTTTTCACGAAATTAGTAGAGTTAATCCTACTAAACAAAGGAAGTAATATAGAAGAGACAATTCCGCAATTATAAATAAATTTAATCTATCCCCTTTAGGGAAGCTCTTTAGGGTCTATTCGCAGAGCTATTTTATGCTAAGAAAGGAAGCTTACTATAGTACTATACTACTTACTTTAATAAGTATAATCTTTCCTCTTTCTAGCCTTAAACGCTTATTAGAGAAATTATTATATCTCTTATCTATTATAAGATTTATTAAGCCCTTAATTTAATTAAATCTATTAGTTTAGACTAATAACTACTATAGATTTCCACCCTTTTACCTGCCCTACTACTTGCTTTACTATTTTTCTATTAGATTTCTATTCTCTTTACTACTAAATATAACATATATTTATAGGTGAACAAAGCCCCTAATTTATTAATCTTAATAATAAGATCCTAGAGCTCCCTTAGATCCTATTAACACATAAAAGAGTAATTATAGCAGACTAGCATAAGCTTAACCTATTAGATTTTAATCTTAGCAAGGCTATAAGTGCTAAAATATATAGCTAAATTGCTTTCTTTATTATAAAAGCTAAGACTAAAGACCTCTTTAGTAAGCTCCTTTAGCAGAAGCTTAGAGACTAATTTATAGATTAGACTAAAGAAGCCTTTAAACACAGGAACACTAAAGTTATTTGCGTTTTTTATAACTTCCTATAAAAACGTAATATTTACTTCCTATTAGACTAATTATCTATTACTAGCAAGCTTGTAATAGTAATACAAGCTAAGACTAGACTAAGGGATCCTAATAGAGAGTTATTATATCCCTTATAATTAAGATTATATTTTTTAGCAAGTAGGTATAGTAACTATCCTCCCTCTTACTATAGCACCCTATATTAATAGCTTTAGGAATTACCTTCCTAAACATAGCAAAGAGTAGTACTAAATAATTATTTATATTTTTACTTTATAAGGAATTCCCCTCTTCCTTTATTTATTTTAACTACCTTCCCTATAGCATAACCTAGGAATTAGCAGGGTTATAAGGGACCCCCCTAAACACCCTATAAGATTAGGCTTCCTAAATCCCTATAACACTAGCTAGTAGTATTAAATCCTATAATAAGTTATAACCCTATAGCTAACCGCAAGCTCTTACAGAATCTAAAAGATTACTACTACTAGGGAAGTTAACTTAACCCTTAGTAGGGACTAAGTAATATTTCCCTTGCTTTTCCTAGCCCTGCTAGGAGCTTCTATAAACTAAAATAACCTCCTATAGTAGTTAGCATAGCGGATTAGCGGAGATATTTACACGCAATAAAAGCAGCACCTTATAGGCCTCCCTAAGGCTTAGGGCAAGAACTAATATAATAGTTTGCTTCCCTAGGCTTTCCTAACTTTAATAGGAGGACTTATAAGAACTTCTAAGACCTAGGGCAGGCCCTAAATTTAGCGCTAACTATCTAGTTAGCTCCCCTAGGCCTTTCTAACTTTAATAGGAGATCTTATAAGCTTACTTAATAATAGCCCTAAGGGTTAGTTTTAAACCTAGGCATTAAAGTAGCTTAGATATAGGATTTACTACTATAATAAAGGCCTAAGGGAAATGTTCCTTAATAAGGATAGTAGTAATATACTACTATACCTAATAATAACCTTAATTATTAGAGATCTTATAAGTATTTTTATTCTTTACTTTACTTCTTACTAGAATTAAATTTAGTAATAGTATTATAGAAAATTATAAACCTTTATAAGATTTACTTTAATAAGGAAAAGTATAGTAAAGAGATATATAACTTCTTTAATAATAAGCTAAAGACCTTCTAAGCCCTTTATAAGTAAATTAACCTCCTAGAGTCCCTCTTTTATAAGGCATTTCTTATAATACTTAAAGGAAAAGCTTTAATATATTATAAGGACTTTCTTCTTAGTAAAGGCATGACTTTTACCTAAATAGTTAAATCTATTAAAGACTGCTTTAAAACTATTAACACTACTTAGCTTTATTATAATAACCTTTGTATAATTACGCTATGTAAGGTAATAAGAGAAAACCCTAAAAAGAGCATGCTTAAGGCCCTTAACCTCCTCTCTAATAAGATTATTTCTCTTTATTATAGGACTAGAGGCTACGTGAATAATAAGATTAACATACAAAACACGCTTCTTGCTGCTATTAATAATATCCCTAAATATAGCCTTATAGCTTATAATAGCCTCTTTATATATAAGGACCTAATATTAAAGCTCTAGAAAAGTATTAGAGTAAAGCAAGCTAAAAGAAACGCTACTAAGCGCAGTGTGTTTTATTAAAAAGAGGCTAAAGTCGACTCTAATGCCGCGTTTTACACTAATTATTACTACGGGAAGAATCGTGACTTCTAATAGTAATAACGCAGGCCCTTTATCTGTTATAAGGGCCGCTACTTTATTTATAAGAAGCAAGGGTATTAGTCTATAAAGCACTCTGCTAAAGAATATAAGGCGTTATAAAAGCATTAGAATTAATCTAAATTCTATTACAGCAAGCTAATAAAGTAAAAGTAGTAGTAATTCCTTGCTTATATTAAGGGCGAGAATAATAATAGTAGTAATTCTAATAACCTTAAGTAATTAATCCTTAAGACTAAGGTAATAATAGCTTTATTAGATAAGACTAAAAAGGATAACTACCTTAATTCTCCTATGGGTCCTTTGTAATTCCTTACTATAGTATTATAAAGGTTAACACTCTTAATAAAGATTCCTAATAGCAGTAAGGTACTTAAGATGCTTTAAGACTAGTTATTTAAACACGCCCTTTACTATAGTAATTCCTATAAAAAGCCTTAGTTTAATAATATTTTCCTTACTAAAGCATGCTATTTAGAAGAGACCTTTAGAAGTATCCTTCCTAACACTAGTGCTACAGGAGTCTTTATAGTTAGTATTACTTAAGCCTAAGCCCTTTTATGCCTGTTTCCCTTGCTATAAATTAACTAATTTGTAAGTTAATATAATGTTGCCTTTAGCGCTAGAAAAGTATTATTACTAGGTTCTTTAAAGGTTCTTATAGTGCTTAGAGAGATTAAATTCTACGTGCTGCTAATAGCAATACCCTTCTTATTCTTAATTACTAATATAGACTATATAAATATAAAGCTTAATAACCTAAGGAACCTGCTAATTTAAGGCACAAAAGAGATCCTTATAACCTATTAATAGGGTTATCTATAGTAGGATCTTAAGCTAACTATAGTAGTTGCCTTCCTCCTTATAGAAACGCAACTTTATTAGCTTTATTAATGTTTTAGTTACCCTTTAATTAGAAAACTATAAAAGGTTCTCTATAAAGCTAGTAAGGAATTTAACCTAAAGATCTTGCAAAAAATTACTAGTTTCTGCGAGTAGTATTACCTTTATAGCAAGAGCCCTGGCTAATTTAAGTTTACTTTAAAAGATAACTATAAGTTTAATTATAAGATTATTATTAATATTCTCTAAATTAATAGTAAGCTAGTCCTTTATATTATAGATTCTACTATAGCTTTCTAAGCTACCTGTTTTCTTAAACTAAGGAAGCAGACTACTAGAGACATTTAGGATACTATTAAAGCTTGTTAGATTAATAGTTATCTTAGACTACCTAAATAGATTATTTATAATACTAGAAAGAACTTTGCGTTAGCTAAATTCTGTTAATACGCCTAAGGGTTAGTAATTAAAGTTAATAAAGTCCTTATAGAAGCTTATAATAGTGTTAGAAAGGTTAAAAGATATTACGCTCCCCTCTAATATGTGTATAGCATTATTAAAAGCAAACTTAGAGACTATATGTAGTAAGACTACCTTCTTTAAATAGCTATAAAAGCTATTAATAACTCTGCTAGCCTAAACGGCCTTATTCTAACACTTCTTGTGTTTAGGGTATATTTATAACTATTATAAGATTTACTACTAGCGTTTTCTATTATTTAATATACTAAAGTAATTTATAAAGCTACCTTTAAAGCCTATAAATTACTTGCAAAGCGCTAGATTAGTAATGCCCTTGCTTGCTATAATAGGCCTAATACTCTCCTAACCTACTAGATCCTGCTATAATCTAAGGTATAGGTCTAGCGCAAGAAAGGTAGTTAGTAAGGTTCTTATAAACTCTTAGCTATAAAAAGCATAACCTACATAGTAGAAATGCCTTTAGGACTAATAAAATTTAGATTTATTATTATAAAGCTATTTTTATATAATCTAGGTAATCTAGAGACTATAGCTAATAAAGAGACCCTTCCTCCTCCACTTACTAATAAGAATAAAGAGAATTATAATAATTAACTACGTAAACTAATAAAGAGAGTTACCTTTAACCTTCCTAATAAAAATAATATTAAAAGGCAGCCTATTAAGCAAGGCAGAGGCAGACTATAAAAGACTCCTTTAATTAACTAAGACTTTAAGAAATTAATACTTTAAGGTACTTTACTTACTAAAGCATTTCTTACTATAAAAGAAAAAGGAGATCTTACTCTTACCTATTAACTCTACTAGCAAGGCATTATAAAGACTATAGAAGCACCTTTTAAGGTATCTTAGTAGAAGGAACTTAATACTCTGCTCTAGCAAGAAGTCTTCTAACTTAAGATTTATAACGCTAAAAAACATAGCATATAACACATCTTTAATAGCTATTTTGTAAATAAAATTAAAGGCAAAGGCACCCTAGTACTATACAAAAAATTATAACTTATAGTGTAAGCTTATAATAATACTAGCAAGCAAATAATCTTAACCTAGGCTCCTATAATTTAATAGGCAAGTTAATAGTTAATTATAACTTTAGCTCCTTTACTTGCGAAAAGGGATATTTCTATTAAGCTAAGAGATATTATATAAGCCTATGTTTAATTTATTATAAGCCTTAACTATAAAATCCTATACTAATTACCTAAAGAAGTTAGAGATTAGCATTCTCCTAGTATAATTATAGTAATTATTAAGCCTCTTTATAGAATCCCTAAGGCTAGCACGCACTAGTAGGTAACATACTAGAAGCATTATTATAAGAAGTTATTTATAATGCCTTCTACGTATAACCCTTGCCTCCTTATTAATAGCTTTGTAAATAAATTTAGTATTATAGGCATATAGACTAATAATACCCTTATCTTAGCTAATTAACCGTTTTCTAATTAAGAAGAAAACAAACTATAAGCTACTAAATTCCTTACTAAGCTAAAGGAGAAGCTTATAATAAACCACCCTCTAATCTTTAATAGTTATAAGCTTACCCTTAATACTAATTCCTCTATTTCTCTTTGCTAAAAAGGGCAGATTAGTAAGCTTTAACTTATTAATAAAAATCTAGAGAAGCGCTAGGAGGAATATTATTAACAAAGAGCTTATAGAGCGTATATTACTATAATCTATTAACCTAAAGCTGCCTTTAACCTCTCTTTTATAGCATAAAGGCAAGATCTTATAAATAAGAATATTAAATTCCTTAATAAGAGGCTTTAGTAGTAGATAAATTACCTAGATTAAGGGCTGTGTTATATCCTAATTAACCTTAAAAGAGCGAATCTCTTTGTCTTTATTAACAAATTCTTTATAAATAATAAAGACTTTAGCTCTTAGATTAGATACCTTATTATAATTAGAAACAAGGACTTTAGTAAGGCTTAATTTATAATAAAAGGCAATATTATTATATATAGCTTAATAAAGTGTAAGCGTGTTACACGCAGCGCCCTTACTTCTAAATTATATAGTATAGTCTAAGGTGCTAATATAGCCTACGTAATTAGCATAACTATTAAGATAATTATAAACTAGCTTAATCTGCCTAAAATTCTAATAATTCTATATATAAATTTAAATTTACTATATAAATGCCTTATTAAGCTTAGTACTACTAAAGAGAAGTAATTAATAATTAATATTATAGCTTTTTAGTAATTATATAAACGCAGAGAAATCTTTAAAATCCGCTGGATTAATAGCAAAGATAACCTGGCTAATATAATAACAAAGACTTTACTAAACTAAGCGCTTAAGACCCTTATTAATATAAATAAGATTATAATTAGAATAAAAGGGTAGGTAAAAAGAGTAGTATAAGACCTAATAGAAGGGTTATTATAAGAGTTATTATAAGAAGCATATATACTTTAATCTTTATAATAGTAACTGCCTTATTAAGAGTTATAGATCTTAAGTAGTAGTATTATAATATGTATAATTATAATAACTTCTATATTTATTTCTTTAGCTATAACTATAGTGTGTTATATGTGTTTTAGGGATATTAAGGTTATACTAATTAGTACCTATTATGTTATAATAACTATTACTATTTCCTTTATTACTTTATATAAGAATCTAATTAAGAAATTAGATTTAATTAGCTAAGTGTTTAATATATTTAGTAGGGAGGGATTAGAGGCTCTTTATATTATGTTAATTTCTAGTATAAAAAGAGAAGAGTACTAGTGTTAATATTAACATAATAGGTTAGGTTAACATAGACCTAGCGCATTCTAATTAGCCGCATCTAAGCTTGCCTTAGATAGGTAGCTAGTGCGCTGGTTATATAACCTATAACTTTGCGCGTTACAAAAACTACTAAAAGGCCTCCTACTTAGCTAGCTAGAGAGTAATATAAATAATATTAACTAAAATCCTAGTACTTCCTTTTGCACGCGCATTGCTTATTATTTCTTATACCTTTGTTATTAATTCGCCTATGTACGAATTAATAATAAATAACTTAAAGCTTATTAGTAATAGTATTATAGTAAGGTTAGGTAATTAAGACTTATATATTTATATTACTTATTTAAGCTAGTATAATAAATATATTTTATAAATCTTATATAAGAGTGTTAGATAAAGTAATTAAGTAATAAATATATTATAATAATAGTACTTACTTTTACCTTTTACCTAGTAATTAGGCAGATTAGTTAGCTCCTAAATAGTCTCTTTATAGGAGCTAGGTGCCTTGCGTTTTTAAGTAAAAGGGACCTAGGTATAAAGTAAGTAGCTATAGTAATAATAATAGTAACTTAAAGAGAATTAGTAGTATATTTAATAGTATAATAAGAAAGACTTACCTAGGCTTAGCTATAACTATAATATGCTTTATAAGTATAGTTATAGTAGTGTTAGTAAGTAGAGCACTTAAAGATATAGTAAATTCTAAAATTTATAGTTAGTAGTAGGTAAGGAATTTTTTCTATATTATAATATTATATTAGCCTATAAGTTATTAGAGAGTAAGAAGAAGAGTATAGTAAGTTTTATACTAGTAGCAAGGTACTTATATTACTAATAATAATAATAAAAGAAGGAAGAAAAAAGCTATAAAGCTTAAGGGGAATTTAAGGGTTTTATTCCTTAGAAGAGGGTAGTAAATTTAAGCTTAGCTAAGTAGCTAATTAAATAACTTCTTATATTAAGTTTACTTTAACTCTTAGTTATTATAAATATATAGCTAGATAAGAATAAAGCAGCAAGACTATAAAGACTATATAATACCTATAAAGAGTATAAGTAAAAGACTATAGTAGGAAAACTAATTCTATAATAATATATAAATTAATAGGAATAAGAGTAGTAATACTACTATAACTATAAAGTAACTATAAAGGGCATAAGTAAAAGGCTATAGTAATAATTAAGCAAGATATTTAACCTAACTAAGTAATAATATTAGTAGTAGATTATTTATTATAGGATTAAAGCAGCGAGTTTACTAAGACTACAAAGCAACTATTTAGAGCATAAATAAGAAACTATAATATTACCTTTAGCTAGGGGAATAGAGCGATAAAAATAATAGATTTTAGGGTTTTAGATTAAATAATTAAGGGTAAGGCAACTCTTTTATAACTAAGGTAATTACTAGCAAAGAAGGTTACCCTATTAAAACTAAAGGGCTAAAGAGGTTGCCTTAGGCTAATAAGGATAATATATAAGCGTGCTAGCTTATAGCGCCTAACTAGCGCCCTAGCCAAGAGCACGTGACCTATAATATATATGCTAGAGGCCTCTGCTATATATAAATAGGGGGCAAGAATTAATATAGTTATGCATCGCGACCTACCTTCTAGTTCACCATGACCTCCTTGCGTCTCTCACTCTGGTATCCCTAGATTAACCCCTGACAACTTATTATAACTAAGGTATAAGGTATAGTACCCTTTATAACCTTTATAATAAAGTCCTACCTAACTAGTAGACTTCCCCCTTATGCGTGAGGGAACTAACACGTAACAGGGACTGCTAGTTTATAATTCTATCCCTAGCACCTGTTACGTGCTAGAATAAGTCTTATAGAGCTTCTTAACGCCGCAATTATTAACGCTAATAGTTGCGGTGGACCTTTTGACCTAGCGGTTAAGAGCGTTATAGGCCGCTAATTCCGTAACACCTAGCGTATCCTAATTAGCTATATCTAAGCTTATCTTAGATAGCTAGCTAGTACGCTAGGTATATAACCTATAACTTTATATATTAAAAAAACTACTAAAAGGCCTCGCACCCTCCTACTTAGCTAGTATAATTGTTACGGGCTAGGGAACGCAATGCTTGGCCATTGCGTCAAAAGGTCTGCTGCAACCTCGGTTGGAGGTTATAGCAATTACAAGCCCTTATAAGGGATTCTAGCACGTAACAATAATTAATAATATTAACTAGAATCTTACTACCTCCTTTTTGCATGCGTATTGCTTATTATTCCTTATACTTTTGTTTACTAATTTACATATGTTAAATTAATAGTTTATATACTATATTTATTACTTACCTATGTGCCCCGAATACAATCGACAGCCTACTTCCTTGAACGTTGTTCCCAAATGGGCTCAAGTGATGACAATGAAATACTGTTAACGAGAAAAATAAAATAATAATAATGATAATAAACGCCTTTGCAATATGGCAGTATGGCATGCTGGCTGACTGGCTCAAGACTCGATTGCTTACTCTTCCACTTTCTTCATCTCGTACATGGCCTGGCTGTTGCGTAATACAATAGTGCTTTGGTCTTTTCCTGTTCCTCGTCGCTTCGACTCGTGGAACGCCTCACTCGAGCTTCATTATCCCATCTTTGTTCTTGTTTCTCTTCTTCTTCTCGTCACACAGCCCGAGACAAATGCGTTACTTCCCAAAACTACCTCTTCATCGTCGAGCTCGCTTATCACGATCGCTTGTCAAGTTCCCGACTCCTCCTTCTTCGCTTCGTCTCTTGCGTCCACGGTCTTCTCGATGCTCTCTCCTGTCGTTGAGCTGATTTCCGCCTCCCTCCCGGGAAGCCACTCCTCGGTTGCCCCCTCCCATGGTTCCCCAATTTGCTCCACTGTGCTGTCCATCGCCTCGGTGTCGGCTGTCACGCCCTCCTATTTGCGAAGGGGGTCCCATCGAGTCGCGCAGTTGGCGACGTGACTCGCGTTCCTCTCTGTTGCCGCCGCCGTGTTCTGGGAAACCACCGAGGGTCCGCCGGTCCCTAGTCTCAACGTGGTCTTTGCTGTCACGATCCCGCTCCCTGCTGCTCCGTCTTGATGACCGGGTGGACCTGTCGGATCGTCCCTCACGATCGGCTCGAGATCGATCATGATCTCGTCTTGGTTGACCTTCGCTGCCGTTGGAAGATGGCCAGACCGCCTCGTTGCGTTCTTGACCTGGAGTCGGCGTCGGCGAGCCACCCGCAAGTACTTGAATGTCCGAATTGCCTAGCATCTGGCGGGGTTGGTTGTGTCGAGCACCACTGCCACGTGACGGCTCAGACATGGTTGCCTGCGCTTGCTGGAGAGTATTGTTGATTCCGGCAAGCTGGCGCCTGCCACCACCACGTCCTGGGCGATCGCCTGCAGCCGGCCCAGTGGGCGTCTCCATATCTGGAGCAGACCCGCCTCGGGGGTTGTGCGAAGAACGATCGGCCGTGTTGCCACCGTGGCTCTGACGGCGATGCTGCTGGCCATGAGGCCCGCTGTGAGTCGCTGATGGTGGACCTGCTAGCTGCGCAAGACGGTCTGGATGGACACCGGAAGCGGGTGTAGAGCTCGGAGCAGCCGGTGTCGCCTTCTCACCACCGGCGGCAAAAGCCCTTGTTCGCCCTGATATCGGACCTGGACTGACTCCGGGCGGCGTCTGTGGTGCGGCCCCCGAGTCGTAACCACGCCGTCCACGACCAGAAGCAGGGCCTGATGGGGGACCACTTGACGGACCACCTCGATCGGGTGATGGTGCTCTTGATGTTTCCGGACCGGCTCCGCCGCCGAACCGACTGTCTGGCCGATTGTCTGGCCGCCCTGGTAATGAAGGCTGGCTGTGTCCGCCCCGGCTTGCACCGCGGCCCCTGCTTCGAGGACCAGAAGGGATGTCGAGGTGAGAGTTGGAGACGGGGTTGAGCCGGCCATAGTTCTGATCCTGGTACGACTTGCGGTTATCGGAATCTTGATGTCTTCCTCCCGTCCGCAGGAATCCAGAGGCGTCACGGGCCATGTCTGGCTGAGGAAGCCTCTCACCTTCTCTCTCCAGAGGCCGTTCGCCTCTGAAATTCGCTGCAAGAGGCGACTGATCCCGCGGATCACGGATGTTCGGGCGCTGTTCTTGAGGAAGAGGGCGCAGTTGACGATCGTCATATGCTGCGGGTGTGCCATGATCGTTTGCGTGCTGGCTGTGTCGTCGCGGAAATGGAGCCCTATGATTGCGATCGCGTTCATCATCTCTCATAGAGCGGACCGGAACACTTTGAGGGCCTGCCTCCCTATCGTCGATCAATGCGGCGCGCTCAGGATTAACAGAGTCCATGATAGCGCCGCCGTCGCTGCCCCCGCTACCACCTTGCCGACGTCCACGCAAAGAACGATCAGAATCACTTCCTCTAGTTGGTCTGTCGGATGCTTCTTGAGCAAACAGTGCTGCTCTTTCGGGGTTGATTGAGGCTTCAATGGGAATGGACAAAGAGCTAGCCCCAGGGGCTGTTGTTGTTTCAGCAGGTCGATCATGCATTCTTCCTCCGCGCGAGTCGCGATGAGAACGCTCACGCTCCTGCTGGACCGGGCGTGGAGGAAGCTCGGCGCGGCCGACTTCATCCTTGTTGTCCGCCGGACCGTGCTCTGCGGAGTCTCGGCCACGGACAGGACGGTCGGGATCTGATGGTCGATTGTCTCGATGCTCCTTAGGTTCCCGGCCTTCTCTTGTGTCTCGTCCTTCTCTACCATCTCGATTATCCCGAGGACCTCGAGTGTCTCTGTTGTTATCTCGGCGATCGAGTCCACTGCGAGATTGACTGAATCGATCTTGCGTATAATGTCCTGGTATGGGCACATCGGGACGGCTGGGCAAATTATGCGACGGCCGGTCCGGCAGTTTGTGCCCGACGGCCTCGGACTTGCCCACAGCGGGCTTCGGTGTTGATGGCCGAGACTGCGCTGGGTTGTTGTCGCGCTTTGCAGTATCTCGGCTAGACTCAGTTGGCTTGGCAGGCAAAGGTTCCTTGAGGGTATTGCCGGCCTCTTCTTGTGCAGCGTCCTTCTCCTGCACTTCTCCGTCCTCCTCATCTGCAGTCGAGACTGTGGCAAGGAGAGCCCTTCAGAAGAAGATTGTCAGTAATGAATCACAACCCCCTCCCCCCCCAACCCCAAAGGAAAAACAACAACAACAACAACAACAACAACAAAAAAGGCATCAATGGGTTTTTCCTACTTGTCATTTTGAGGTTTAAAGTCAGGTGCATGAGGACGCAGATGAGATCCAGACGGTGCATTGGTTTCTTGCCGTGACGCAGCAACCTGACCATAACTTAGCGTGTTTTCCTCAACCAGGGCGGTAACAACAAGGTTGGACAGACGACATACCGCATTTTGGCGAAAAGCTTGAACCATGACCCATTTCGACTTTCGTCTCTGTAGCTCAGACATGGCACCTTGTGCGGCCACGGAGAGATCGACACGGCCACCTTCCTCGCTGTCTGGAGCTGTCTTTACTGCCGACTCCCGCTTCGTGATGTTCTGCAGCTGTGCGGTAAACTGCGTGGCCATGAAGTCCACAGCAGGGAAATAGTCGAGAACACATTTAAGCACCGTGATACCGTTTCGAATATGCATCCATTCAGATCCTGCCAAACAATTCTTGAGTGCCATGTTCAGATTTTTGTGCCACCTGAACAACAGATCCCTGAACTGGGCATGTTCCACAAACGTTTCTGGTTTGCCCTCGGCATTGAGCGTGAGAGCAAAGCCAAAGTGAGGATGCTCGGCAGTACCTTTGCCCTCATCGTCGTAAGCGCCGTGTTTGGAAGCGCCCTTTGCGCCCTTTGGTTCCCTCTCGGCAGGCACCGCCTCATTCTTGTGCCATCTTGAGAGGTCTTCCAATATGAGCTTCAAAAACCGGCCGAGATACTCTGCTTCTCGAACAGTGCAGGTGAAAATGAGAGAACGAAGTCGGTTGGCGTGGAACAAACGGTCGTAGAGTGACATGAGCCTGAAGACAGGAGCATTCCACTCGTGCAAGGCTTTGATGAAGCGAAATGTGACCTCTGCGTCGGCAGGGGACATCAGCACACGTGGGAGCACACACTGCTCCAGCAGAACATCAGACACACTGTCCGGTTTCGCGCACGGATCTGGAAAGGATGTCTGGAACAGCCTTGTCAAGAAATACTTCCATTTTGCTTTGCGCAGACCATGTTCGCTGAGCTCATCCAGAAGATAGCCCTGCAGGTCCATTAGTTCCTTGCGCTTCTCGTTTCTTCGGTCTACAGCTTTGCGGCTCATGTCGGATCTGTCGCCCGAGAGGGTCTGCCATTCACTCATAATTCGTTGGCGTTCCCGCACGTAGACTTCCTCAGGAAAGCACATGTCGCCGAGCTGCAGCGCCCAGAATGTTGCGTAGAGCTCAGGGGTAATCGTCTGCCACACTTCGGGGCGTAGTCTAGCTTGAACTGAATCAATGATTGGTTGCAAAGTGCTGATGGCCGTGCGACTAAGGGAGACACCATCCGACTTCTGTTACAGTGACCAGTCAGAACATGCTCTGTACTCCAGGGTCTTGGTGTGGCTCGAATACATACCGGTTCTTCTGCAATGTCAGTGGGTTCCAAATCGCCCATGACTTGAGGCTCTTCGCTTTGGACCTTGGTATCCGACATATCAACATCACCTTCCTTGTCAGTGTTGACCTTTGCAACGACTTCCCTTTTCTTGTTCCTACTTTCCTTCCAGGGAAATAGACGTTGAGCAAGGCTTGTTCTTCCAATCAGGAATGCTAAGCTAGGGTCGAGGCCATAAGACTGAATAAGTTCCGAAATCGAAGGAACAATGGCATCGAACGCATTCGGCTCGAGATTGCTCCACAGAAAGTCAAGAAATTGAACCAAGATCTGATGCGAATCATCAACCACGGTTGACAAGTACTTGATATGGGCTTCGTCCTCTGGAACCTGAAAGATGGCGGCTTGTCGATATTGCGCCAGATTCAACAGCAGTCGCGCTGCCAATCTCGACTTCTCCAGGGCCTGTATCAGGCGTTTGGAACTCTTCACATTATCGAATCGTCGATCCTGTGCTCGGATCAGAGTATGTCGTTTCAGCCACGCACCGCCCGCCATAGACAAGACTTGGTAATCTGTAAAGTCTGCCGCATCTACAATGCCACCCATGGAGGATAAAAACTCTTTGAGAATGATCATGTCGGTGGAGTTGCCGCGGAAAAGTTGATCGTTGACATATTGTAGGACCGGTGTTGGACTTAGCAGCTGATACCGGCGGAACACTTTGCCTGAAAATCGCGAAAGAGCTTGCAGCCACTTGCTGGTAGTGAGGGCGTGCTCGGCCTGGGTGCGGCTCCGAGACTTACCCAAAGAACTCAGTAGTGACCAGACCAAGACGTCGTAGGAAAGATCAGTGAAGTACTTTGCACACTCAACAAAGGCTTCAATCAAGTTCGGGTAGGATTCTAATTGCTCAAAGGCAACCCGAAACACAATGCCAGGAGACGAGTAGCTTGTCTTGGCCAGCTGCTTCGCCATCTCGCTCAAGTTTGTCAAAGAGACTCGTTTCATCGTCCCCCGGGTGTCCGAGGTCGCCCTGGCAAAGGCGGCCTTCATGGCAGGCAGTCTGGATATCTGCCCCTCAAACCATTCAGCGTACATTGAGTACCGAGTAGTAAGAGGGAACCGTTTCAACAGATCCCAAATGGCGTTAACAACAGATGCATTTGCCTTTGTGTGACTAAGCGCCGGCAATAGCAGTCGCCGCAGAAGATCATGCCATCGCGTGAGATTGGCGTCTGAAGTATCATCCACGAGACTCCTTGCCCCGATGCGCGCCAGCTTTGAGAGCAAGGCCTCATCTTTGCCGATATTGACGCCGGAAAGGTTGAGGAAGGTATTGCAAAGAGTGAAGACATCATCTACAGTTTGACAGACCGGAATGTTGTCGGTCCATTCATCCCAGTAGAAGCGATAATTCTGATTTTCGTTGACATCAAATTTCTCGGGAAAGGGCCACCGCCATTGCTTCTTGGCTGGTGGCCTGCTGAGTCGCACGCTTCCTTTCGGCATACCCGATTGATCAACGTCCAGGAGCTCCTTACTGGGCACCAACAGGGAGGTGGTTGCCTTAGGTCTCGTATCATTGAACACCTTTTCGAGACTGACATGGAGGATACGGTGGATTCTCTGAAGTACGTCGGGGAATACTTCAGGGATCCACGGGAATCTGCCTAGAATGAACAACGATTCAGGTAGGGCACCAATAGTGAGGAGTTGAGTCAAAAGAGACACTTTCTGTTCAAGCGGTTCGGGAAGTTTTGGTTTGTTTTCCGTTTCATCTTTGGCCGCTTGCTTTTGGTCGGCGTCGCTCTTTTTGGCCACATCCCGTTTCGGTATATTCGTGACGTTGGGGTTGTCATCGTCTCCTTGAGGCAAGACCCCGGCCATCAGCAGCGCATTCATCTGTCCTCCTCCTCGACCTGCTCGTTCCTCCCTTTCCAACTTTTCCGCCTCAATCTCACGAATCTTCTCCATATCCTCGTCAGAGGGTGATAGATGAGGATATAGGTCGGTAATTGACAGGAACCCAACCTTGATCAGAAGGGCAGCAAGGTATAGTAGGTTTGCGGGAAGCACGTCGGCCTTGTCGCGCATTTCCGAGTTATATAAACGCAACTTGAAGCCCAGAAGCTGTGCAGCGACTCGATTTCCTGCAGGAGGTAATGTTTTGGTTTCCTCTATCCACTGCTGCTCGAAATCGCCGTTGTCCTCACCCTGTTCACCATTCGTAAATCTGGCTTGTTCTAGATCGGCGGGACTAATCCGTCTCCCTCCAAGCTCGAAAAATGCACTCAGGTGCACTTCCCTGGCTCGCTCCCAGAATGCAGCATCTCTCGCAAGTTTTTGTCGGATGATGACCTCCTCGTCCTCATCTGTAGCTGTCCATTGCATATAGCCCGGGTTGGCCCATAGAGGAAGACCACCGATGAACTCAGAGTCATACTTGAGATGTGATCGAGGCCACCACGAACTGACTCGAAGGAATTTTATAAAGAATTTGTACTGCTTGATCAACACGGCTGCGGCAACATCGAGCGTCACATCAAGTGCGCGTCCGACGTCCAGATCAAAGGTTCCTATGAGAGCCTTGATACGTTCAAAGGTCTGCTGTGCCAATTCTGGGGGAGGTGGCGTGGCACTGTTCGTTGAAAAAATTTCCGTGATCAGTTTTGCATATCCCTCAGTCTCTTCTCTGAGTAGGTTGTAATTCGCTTGTCGGTACAACAGGTTCGTGGCCTGACGGACGCCCAGCCTCGCAAAATTATCCCTAATAAGCCCCAGCTGTTGAAGGATCGGAGCATCCAATATTTGTCGCATTAACGCGGGCGAAACTTCTGTTGCCATCAGGAAATCGCGAAGTGTGGGCCGATATAATGCGGAATCGTTATTCATGAGGATGGCCAGGGAATCGAGAAAAAGAGTGTGCGGAGCAAACGCGTAGGCATCCTTAACTACCTCAGGGTTCTCCTCGCCCAGTATTTCCTTAACACAGACTCCAGCGTCAACAGCGTCAACTTTGTTTTCAACGACTGCCTGAACGAATTCTTGAAAGAGAACAGAGAGCTCGGTGATGTCGACATCTTCTCTCGCTTGGACACCTCTTCGTAACACGTCTTGCCGTCCACCCTCATTCCAGTTCGTGATTATCTGCTCTGTAAGGCTCTCGTACTGGTAGTTCGACCGCACGGGGGATTCTGGTCGTCGAACAGGCTCTGATGGAAGGTTCGTCGTCGAGACCAAAGAGTTTGCTGCTTTCGAGGCTTGTGTTTGGGCAGGAACGGTGTGACTTTGTCTTGCCGCCGATGGCGAGCTAGGTGTTGGTTTGACAGGCGAAGGGAGGTGTGGTTGCGTTTGCGTAGGGCCTTGGTTTCCATGAAGGTTTCGTTGCTGATTGTACTGTTGATTGTGGTGGTGAAAATTATTTCCGCTACGGCCATAGGTTTGAGAAGGGTCACGGCGATTGGGACCCCCACGATGTCCTTGAGGAAAGTAACCACCCCCCCGACCACCACCTCTTCCACGGCCAGCGCCATCGTGACTTTCTTGTTGGGCCAAATTCGTTTCTCCGGGTCGATGCGGAGAGGGCCTGCCTCCATCGCCGGATGGCCGGTCGAGCCTCTTTCTTTTCGGAGGCATGACTCAATGGTGTGAGGTCAACCTTTTTGACGGACTGCGTTATATCATTTGCGCCGGCGAATCGATCAGCCGTTCTTGAAATGGCAAAAAGAGTCGATTACTTAGCCAGGTCAAGTTGACGTGAATCGGGTGAGCGAAAGAGATGGGCTCGCTCGAGCTTCCGCAGGGCACGGACGAAATCGGCGGCGTGGTAAGATGCTCAATGGCTGCAGTTGGAAAGTTGGAAAGGGAGGAAATTGCGAACAAATGGAATATTTTTCTCGTCCGTCGCGCCGACGGGGAAGTCTGCGACAAGTGTACTGGTTCTTGGCGTTCGTCTCATCCAGACAGCGTGGATACTGCGACCTCGGCTGTCAAGAAATATGTATGGAGGACTTGGCAATACGTGACGTTCCGCTCAAGCGCAGGACGAATAACCAAGAGCTCCTCGTTTACGTCGCCCATCGCCAGATTATCTATCGCCTTGGGCCGCACGTGTGCTCCACTTGACGCATGGAGGTCAAGCTCGAAGGTCACGTGGATGCCAGCCGCCCAGTTTGCGCCTCAAGCCCCAAATGATGCCTGAAGGTGATTGGGGCGACGAGGAGTGTAACGATAACGATATGCCGGCATGAAGATAGTTTGGCGTCTCCATATTTTCATGTCCCTCCGGAAGCGCAAACGGTGATCTTACGCAGGAAAGAACTATATATACGACTGTACGGCCATCTGAATCAGGAACCAGCTCGTGCTGATTTCAAGTCGAATCGAAACGTGATAGTCTCGGGACCAGTACCTATCTACATAACAACTCCGTTCTTGGGGCCGGGCAGGACTGATATCTCGTCCCTTGTGAAGACATCACAATGGCTCAGGGAACTACTTCTCATGGCAGGGCGCCGATGCAATATGGTCAGTCATGTCTCTCACTCGTCGCAAATCGCACCACTGCACCAGTCGTTTTCCGCTCTCGCTCATAATTCCCTCACCAACACCCTCTGGCAACCCGTCACCAAACCATGACTTCTCCATAATGCATTCGTTTTCTCCGAAGTCTGGAAGCATAGTGGCTGAATGCCTGTAAGAAAGAAAGCAATCACAGCCTGAGAATCCCTTTGCCGCTTTGATTCCAGACCAACAAATTGCCATCGTTCCCAAGTTCACCCTCGAATCCGGAATTACGCTCTTCAACGTGCCCGTGGCATACACCACGCGTGGCAAGCTCAATGAGGAGGGAAATAATGCCATGGTCATTTGCCATGCTCTCACAGGAAGCGCCGACGTGAGTGACTGGTGGGGGCCATTATTGGGTGGCCCTGGACGGGTGTTTGACACCTCGAGATTCTTCATCGTTTGCATGAACAGCCTCGGCAGTCCGTATGGCACTGCTAGTCCGGTTACTGCAAAGGACGACGACGTATCCAAAGGCCACTATGGTCCCGAGTTTCCTCTTACCACGATACGTGACGACGTGAAGTGAGTGCGGTTTCTTATCAAGATAGGATGAATTCTCTTCATATTCTGCGTCCGCTCGGTCCCCCCCTTCTCTGTTTTCCCCAGAGTGTCGAGCAGAAGAAGAAACCTGTATGAAATACCTAGATGAAGCACGCCATCCTGACATGTCCTCAGCCTCCACAAGCTCCTATTAGATGACTTGGGAGTCAAACGAGTTGCTGCCGTCATAGGAGGCTCACTAGGAGGCATGTTCGTCCTGGAATGGGCCTATCTGGGTAAAGACTACATTCGATGCATCGTTCCCATTGCCACGTCGAGTCGGCACAGCGCATGGGGCATCAGCTGGGGGGAAGCTCAACGACAAAGCATCTACGCCGACCCGAAGTATGATGACGGCTATTATCCCTTTGACGACCCGCCAGTCACAGGACTTGGCGCCGCTCGAATGGCCGCGCTGCTCACGTATCGGAGCCGCAACTCCTTTGAATCGCGTTTCGGCCGCAATACGCCTGACCCATCCAAGGTCCAGACCATCAGTGGGCGGCAGCGACCGCGACCGAACACGCCCTCGGAAGCGCACTTTCACATCCACAACGACGGACACAACATCAAGCGCACAACCATTTCACGCCAGGGCAGCGGATCCAGCATGCAGGCGGCATCGTCATCGTCCTCCGCCCCTCATGCCGATATCCCCGATCCGCAATTCCATGGGCCGGGAAAGAGTGCTAGTATTGGTGAAGGAGGTAGCAATGGTGGAAGCCTCACTGGAGGAGACAGGGCCCTGCCAACATCCAACTACTTCTCTGCCCAGTCATATCTACGGTACCAAGGGACCAAATTCGTCAAGCGGTTTGACAGCAACTGCTACATAGCTATGACACGAAAACTCGATACGCACGATGTTTCGCGGGGGCGGGCAAATACCATTGGTGAGGCCCTTGCCCTCATCGAACAGCCCACACTAGTGCTTGGTATTGAGAGCGACGGACTTTTCACGTTTGCGGAGCAGGAGGAAATCGCGCAGCATATCAAGAACGCCCGCTTGGAGCGCATCGACAGCCCAGAGGGTCATGACGCCTTTCTGCTACAATTCGAACAGGTCAACAACTATATACTGTCTTTTCTGAAGCAAGTCCTCCCGGACATCATGGGCAAGGAAGGCGCAGCACCGGAGGAAACGGGTGTGGGGAAAATGACCAAGTCTAGCACGTTTGGTGAAGCAGAGGTGGAAGATATCACGGCATGGTAGCAAACACGTCTATCAAAGTTGTCCGACTTGGCTTCAGATACGTTAAGCCTTTTTCTTCTCTTTTCTTCCTCTTTCGACACTTTGAAGATGAATCTTCTACATGATTGTATAGACGAGAGCTCAACGCAACGCATAGGGATTTGAATCAAAACAGGATCACCTTCCAACAAGGAACCTAAAACTGGGCACAAATGTCCTCCAGAAATTACAGCGCTGTGCAGGCATTCTCTCGTCGCTCATTTTCGCGAAATCATCATTCAACTGGGGTCTACAGTAGGCTCCAAGCCCAAGGTCTTAGTAGGAACTCTTTTATGACCCGTAACAGAGCGTCTGTTCTCGACCCTGCGTTGTGTCTAAGCCACTTGGAGCTTTTTGGAGATATAGGTCTGACCCTTCGTCCTATGGCTCCGAGTCTAGGGTTTTGGTGAGACTTCTCCTCAGCCCTATTATTTGCAGTAAGCTTCTAATATTAATACCCGCTAGGGCGCCTTGCCCGAACTTGTAGGCTGCTGCTTGACACGTTATAATCTACGCCCTGGGTGCGGCCGTCTGCAGACATGTCAGGTTGTATCCTGCCCTTTTAGAATTCTATTGCATTATATAACGAGAAACATTTGCTACACAATAAAGTTCTCTTAGTTAGGATACCCGTCCGGTTCGGTATACCTCAAATGAGCCATCTGGATTTAGCGGTCGGTGGAAGCGGCAATAGGCGCTTTCATCTGGAGTCATCCATTACAGCCGATGCGAAGAGAGACTAGCAACGTTTGGCAGTAGTTGCGATGCCCTGCTGGGAAGTTAATCTAGGCCGCGTCTTTACAATGTCCTGTTCCTAGTATTTCTCATAATTGTTCGTGAACATTTCCACATGAAATTTGGGCATAAAGGTGCCCCCTTCTCGCCATTATCGTCCCACCGTGTTTGCATCTAGTGTAATGCCCGTCTCTCTTTGCGTTTGCAAGGGTAAAATGCACAAACCAGCACAAAGTTTATGTTAGCCTTTTGTCTCCTGAAAAGAGACCAAACACTCCATCCACCTCCAATCTACCTCTCTGTCCCTGGACCTTTTTGCAAGACTTCTATAGCGCGTGACATGACGCGAATAAGCCAAGAAACCAAACCATGCCATTTTTCAATATCACGGCGAGATAAGGAAGGAAGCGGGGGGTAACAGCTCATGCTCTAGGTCTGTGCCCTTGGCAACCGGTCGTCAATAAACAACCACGTTTCCGGCTTTCCCGCGTCGTATGATGGGCCTCGGGCGGTGCACGACTCTTTCCATTGAATAAACTGACCTTTTACCGCCCGCTAGGTGAGTGTGTTGCCCAGCAGCGAGCGTGCGGTGTGCGGTTTGCGGACTTGAGAGCCGGTTGCAGCGGCCACAGGGGTTCAGCCGAACGATCCGAGGGCAAAGGTTAGTAAAGTCTAATTATGTATTTCGTGCGCGGCAGTGGGTGGCACTGGCTTTCCGGCTAAATTAAGAATGTCTTGGAATGGCTAGGAAATCCGAGGGGGAAAGGCCCAAAGGGTTAGAACGGCGCAGGATCGGGCCTTGGTTGCCTCGACACCCAGTTGGCACCCACCGGCACGTCACCCACGCCGTCTTCTTTCTGCTTGGCGGCCCAAAAATATATACCTCATCCTGTGCTCCAGTCATCATTGTCGCGACAACGTCGTCTCGTTTTTGTTGCATTCATTCACGTACAAAAAGCACTGGCGCGCCCCAATCTAGGAGACATCTCTAACGGGCATCTTTGCTTTTTACTTTTTACCAACCAACCCACGACACCGCGAACGATCAAACACCACACTTGGCTAGGCGTCCCTCAAGCAAGATGCGCTTTCTGTCCTCATCCACGCTCGTCCTGGGCCTGGCGGCTGTCGACATCAGCTTCGCGGTCAAAGTCAACCCACTTCCCGCGCCACAGGAGATCAGCTGGGGCTCGTCTGGCCCCAGGACTATTGCACACCTGTCGCTGCGAACCAACTCGAACTCGCAATCCCTCTCCAACGCTCAGCTGCTGACGGATGCTTGGGCTCGCGCCTTCAACACAATCACTACGTTGAAATGGGTTCCTCAGGCCATCGAGGAGCCCATTCCAAAATTCGAGCCATTTCCGACGGCTGGCAGTGATCGCAACACCAAGAGGACGGACGGGTCCGGAGGCTGGCTCAGCGAGATCGATGTCCAAGTTTCGGACTGGTCTGCTGACCTGCAGCACGGTGTTGACGAGAGCTATACTCTCACCGTTTCGGAATCGTCGCCGGTTGTCAAGGTGATTGCCAAGACCATCTGGGGAGCCCTCCACGCCTTCACCACCTTCCAGCAGCTCGTCATTTTCCAAGACCAAAGACTCGTCATTGAGCAGCCTGTTACAATCAAGGATTACCCCAAGTATCCGTACAGAGGTATCATGATTGATACCGGGCGCAATTTTATCTCAGTCGGCAAAATCAAGGAACAAATCGACGGCCTGGCCTTGTCCAAGATGAACATCCTCCACTGGCACATCACCGACGCTCAGTCGTGGCCCATACAACTCCACTCTTATCCAGAGGTCACCAAGGATGCTTACTCATCTCGCGAGAGCTATTCGGAGCAGGATGTTCATGACATTCTCTCGTATGCCCGCGCCCGTGGTGTTCGAGTCATCCCCGAGATTGACATGCCGGGCCACTCGGCCTCTGGCTGGAAGCAAATTGACAAAGACATTGTCACTTGCGAGGACAGTTGGTGGTCCAACGACGACTGGCCTCACCACACAGCTGTGCAGCCTAATCCCGGGCAGCTGGATGTCATGAATCCCAAGACGTACACCGTGGTTGAAAAGGTATATTCGGAAGTATCCAAGCGTTTCGCCGACAACTTCTTCCACGTTGGCGGCGACGAGCTGCAAGTTGGCTGCTTCAACTTCAGCAAAGGCATCCGAGATTGGTTGGCTGCGGACCCAAAGCGCACCTATTCTGATCTCAACCAATACTGGATCGACAAGTCCTACCCCCTCTTCATGTCAGAGGAGAACAGCGGCCACAAGGAGCGTCGTCTCATCATGTGGGAAGATGTCGTTCTCTCTGCCGATGCCAATGCTTCCAACGTGTCCAAGAGCGTCATCATGCAATCGTGGAACAACGGTGTGGAGAACATTGCAAAGCTTGCCAAGGCCGGGTACGATGTCATCGTCTCCAGTGCCGACTTCATGTACCTCGACTGTGGGTTCGGTGGTTATGTCACGAATGACCCTCGTTACAACTCTCCGCAAGTGAACTCCGATCCCAACGTCTTCAGCTTCAACTACGGCGGCCCAGGCGGGTCATGGTGTGCACCGTACAAGACCTGGCAGCGCATTTATGACTACGACTTCACCACCAATCTGACAGACGCCCAGGCCAAGCACATCATCGGTGCTGCCGCCCCATTGTGGTCCGAACAGGTTGACGACACCGTTTTGAGCTCAAAGATATGGCCCCGGGCTGCTGCTTTGGCCGAGTTGGTTTGGTCTGGCAACAAAGACCCCAAGACTGGAAAGAAGCGAACCACATACATGACTCAGCGCATCCTCAATTTCCGAGAATACCTTGTTGCGAATGGCATTGCGGCAACGCCTCTGGTTCCCAAGTACTGCCTCCAGCACCCACACCATTGTGATCTCTATTATAACCAAACCGCGGTCAACTGAGGTTCGACTTCACGTGTCTACGAGTTCAATGTGTCTGTGCCTTCCTGAACATATACCTTCTAGTTTTAGTTTTAGCCAGTCAGCCTGCATTCAGTTTAGAACAATAGCGATATCCGTTATCCTTTATGTTTTTCTTTTGCCCCTCGACCCTCGTTTGATGTTCATTGATCTGTACTCTTGTGAACGCGTCCTTGCTTCGACATCCTTTTTATCGCATCCAATGCTGTCAGATGGATGGGAAAACAACATTTGCATCCTTGTCTTACAAATTCAGAAAATGGCAGGCACTTTGCTGGAACGCACGTCGCCCATGTTCCAAGCCGCAGCTGGCACCATTTCATCCGTCCGCAGCGTATTTAGAGGGTGCTAATTAGTAATTTGCCTGTGAAGCCAGCAATAAGATGCTTCGTTAGCCCGCCGTCCAGATGGTTGCTGGAGGCGCCACCTTCACGGTGATGGGATTCAGAAAAGGGCATCTAGAGTCAGTCTCGCGTGGTGTGTGACGAGAAGGAATGGATGATTTCTCATGCTCGAGAGTGAAAAGGGGAGGGGTAATAAACTCCGTATCTTCCGTGGGTGTGGTCCCGCTTCGAGACATATCGTCTGCCTCTCCCCGACGTCGAGTTATTTCTATTTGCTCCGTTCGGTCGGTATCACACCATCACCCGCACACGACATGGGCCTAACACGGGCATACATTGGCATCAACATCCGAAACAGCATATGTAGCCATCATGAAGCCAGATGGTCCGGAAATGCGACGGAAACCGTCAACTCTTCCCCTTGGTCAAGTTTCTGATTCTTGCTCTCCTGCATCGCCGGCCTCTGATAATCTGAAAAGCGCTTCCCCACCAGTACTACGACTCTACTATCCCATCACGCCCATCACTGCTACCATCACGGCCACCGTTGTTGCTGCTGCCACACTCATGGTACACGGCATCTTCAGCACACTGTGCTGTGACCATTGGCCTATCCCACAGGCCGTTTGCTGCGACTGCCGGACCTGCCCACCACGACTCACGAGAAACATCCCCGCTGCCAATGTCCCAACCTTTCTTGCAATGATCCGTACCGACAGGGATTATCAGCTAATCAAAACATCGTGGTGAGACAGCTACTTCGCGCCCCATACGATTTATACTACGATCCAAGTCCAACAAAGGTGGACCAGCATGGAAGTGCAGCTCAGTGCCCCAGATGATTTACAAGGAAAGGCCAGAGTTCCGACCCTGTGCTCTTCCTCTTGGAGTCTTAGTCGCCTTCCTTTCTTGCTTGGCCTCGTGCCTGCCTCTGTCTGGTCTGGGCTTCTCACCGATGCAGGATATGCAGAAATATGCAGACCACCCTTGATCTCCTGGTGGTCTTGTGCGTTTCCGTGCAGCCGGCTATTTGGTTTCGTTCTATAGGCAAAATAAGATTCACCACAGGGCACAGTATTGGTCGTTCAGCTTCGAACCGCTAGGTGCCTGATTGTACCTATGTGTAACTTTCATCATATACTACCTACCTACCTGGTACACCTACCTGGTTCCTAGTAGGTAGGTGGGCATGTACATTGAAGACGCCTCTCTTCTCGAATTCTGACTAGGGCGAAGGGGTTTGACTTTGATGTGGCTGCCGACATGGCTGCCGACGGGATCGTCGTATGATCGTCAGGTGTGCCACCGTACTACCGTACATATGTCCATTGTACACATGGCAGGACCAATGGCTGATACATCGGCGTTTTTCTACGTGCATGCACCAGACCCCATGTTTCCTTCGCCGCACCTTCCTTTGCTTCGCTGCATCTCAGCAGCAGCATCGTCTGCCCATGGACCAATCAACACAGCCTCACTCTCATTCCCCGCCCCACTGTATCGAGTCGTCAGCACGGAGTATATGCCGCTCGCTGGCGCATTCGAATTCGAAACGGAAACGTCCATCTTCCTGGTCAATACCTGAGAGTACCTTCCTAGTAGTAGGTACGCAGCCCAGATTCTTTCCCATCGCCGTCGACACAATCTGTTGATTTCCCTTCACTTTCATTCTGTATTGACTTCTCATGGAGCCCTCGTTTCCTTGCCTCGCTCTCCAAACGCTTGTTACCCATCTTAGAATGCGGCACGGCTAGGATCCTGCTGCACTGGTCGATGGAAGATCCGAACATCGACAGCCACGCGGCGGCAACTTCCACCATCCGCTTTTGGATTCAAGGACCGGAGCTCGCCACATTTTCTTGGGGCATTCCAAGGTCATAACTGAGTGCCTCTTTTCCCTGACAGGTTTTCGAGGGGTTTGATCGAAACAAAGGAGCAGAGGCGATCTCTGGGCACTTTGGATTACGTACATTCTTTGCTCCCCGCAGGCTGTGGAATAACATACATGGAAGCGCACTTGCCAGTCTCTCCATTTCGGCCTCGTCCTCGACACAACGACTGACATTATACTTCACCCACAGTTTCTGAGGCGTTCCACTTCACGTTCGGCAATCCGGAATCTCTCAAGGTTGTGTACAAACGCCATCGGAATTTCTCGGTTTCCACGTTCTTTCACTCTTGGCTTTCACGGACCGGTGGCTCTCTGGCCTCCTCCATGCATTCTCTGTGGAGACTACTCAGTCTCCGTGGTTAATACCTCTTAGACCCTCGCACCATGGCTGCTGCATCTGTAAACGACATGCTTGGCTCCCATATGGCCCGTACCGGTCACGATCGTTTTTTTGGCGGGAACCGGGCTTTTCACAACTTTTATAATGACTATTCGCACATATCTGATCCCAATCTCCGACGGAGACTGGCCTTGTCCGAAATAGACAAGGTTCCCTTCGGCCTGCATCGTATGTTAACGCCGCCAATTGCCTTCATGAAGAGGCCTTTACTTGGGATGAAGAAGGATATGAAAGTGGAAGCAACTGACTTTACTCGCAGATATTAGAGCCATTCTTGTCGCTGGCGTTGGCTTTCTTCTCGATTCATACGACATATTTTCCATCAACCTCATTACTACACTTCTTGGGATGGTTTTCTGGTCTGGTAGGGACGTCAGAAACGGTTTTGGCGGAAACAACGGGTTTCTGCCCGATGCAACCAGTCAGGCTCTCAAGGCTTCGACAAGTGTTGGAATCGTCGCTGGCATGATTGTGTTCGGTTGGCTTGCCGAGTATGTGCCTTGTACCAAGGATTTCATCCTCTTCTCCTCGCTAACATTTGTGGCTACTAGTGCCTTAGGTCGTCGACGCATGTACGGCATCGAGCTGGCCATCCTCATTTTTGGTACTTTCAGCTGTGCCTTGGTGTCTTGCAGCCCTTCCATCAATTCTGCTGGCATCTTGATATTCTGGCGAGTTCTTATGGTAGGCGATTCTCACAGAAACAGAAAGCATATTACTATAAGGTGGACAGCATCTGACAAAGTGTAGGGCATCGGCATTGGAGGCGACTATCCTCTTTCCAGCGTTATTACTTCCGAGTTTGCTCCCACCCGATGGCGTGGTGCCATGATGTCAGCTGTCTTCTCGATGCAGGGGCTGGGTCAGCTCATGGCTGCAATCGTTTCTCTCATCACCACCGTGGCTTTCAAGTCGTCCTTCGTTGACATTGCTAACGAAGAAAGTTGCGACACCGCTTGTCAAGTAGCTGCAGACCGGGCATGGAGAATCATAGTTGGAATTGGTGCTATTCCTGCCTGTTTTGCGCTTTACTACCGAATCACCATCCCGGAAACTCCAAGATACACCTTTGATGTTCAACACGATGTTGAAAAGGCCGACGCCGACATCAAAGCCTACGTATCTAGCCTGTCGATCAGCGACTTGGACGGCAGCCGCCGCCACTCAAGATCGAGATCCAAGGTTTCGGAGCGTTCTCTTGATCTACCCAAAGCGTCTTGGGCTGATGTGTTCGCATATTTTAGAGAGTGGAGGAATTTCAAGGTCTTGATCGGCACAACCATGTCTTGGTTCTTTCTGGTACGTGCCAAACATGAACCTGAAAAGAAGGAGAAATCATTCGCACTTCATCCCTCGCCCACGTCAGCTCTAACGGAGAACAGGATTTGGCATTCTATGGTCTAGGCCTTAACCAAGGCATTGTACTTCATGCTATTGGCTATGGCAGGGGTAGCAACATGTATCATAAGCTGTGGAATAACGCGGTGGGCACGATAATTCTCACTGCTGCAGGCTCTCTTCCTGGATATTGGACGGCTGTCTTCACCATTGACACTGTCGGTCGCAAGCCACTCCAAGTCTATGGTTTCGTCCTGCTCACCATTGTATTTGCTGTTCTTGGATTCAAGCTAGATGATCTGAGTGAGAGGACCATGCTTGCTCTGTACATTATTGGGCAATATTTTTTCAGCGCCGGGCCTAACACGACGACTTTTGTCGTTCCTGGCGAATGCTTTCCGACGCGATATCGATCGACCGGACACGGTGTCTCGGCAGCCATGGGAAAACTTGGCGCAATAATTGCTCAAGTAATTAGCATTCCACTTTTGAGGGATGGCAAGGTCCGAGGTTGTGTGGGAAACGCTTGCTTTCCTCATCTTGATCAACTACTCAGGCTGTTTGCGCTCTTCATGCTCCTCGGCACTTTGGTCTCATTTCTCATTCCTGAGACGAAGGGCGTCACCCTCGAAGAACTCTCAGGTGAATCCCGGACGAGTTACAATGCCGGTTGCAACGGCAGCATTAGTCTTGGGTCTTCTCGCATGCGTAGCTGGAATCCTTTCCACGGTGGGCAAGCGGCGGGATTTGCATACCCTCGTGCTCACGGTGGTCAGTTTGGCAGCAGCAGATCTTCTCGGCTTGGCATTCCGGCCTCATCAGAGATGATGACGGAGAATGGCCGTCAATGTGGACCAAACTTTTTCAGAAGAAATCGCAGGACGCGGTCAAAAAGCCATGGCTCCAACGAGTTTGCTTTGCGCGACCGCGCGTCGGGCATGTCTTCTGATGCCGAATTAGCGTCACAGGGTGGTGCCCTGCAACCGCTACCGCAATTGCAACTTCCGACTTGGGGCGCCGGATGGGGCCGAATAGATCGTGGCCGGCCTCCGACAGCGATGAGTAGCGTGCAACTCAACGATGTTGGGATGCTTTTGGAGCCAGATTCGTCGTCGAGACCATAAAGCCAAGCACGAGATCAATCGGTTCGGGATATAAACAGGGATATGGGAGGTTGCTCGCTGCTTTGTGACACCTCCCGGTAGTTGGTAGTACATAGGTACGGTTGCTGCCGCAGTTGCAGTGGTTGTACTTGTACTTCATTTCTTCCCATTGGACACGGGGACGATTGCTCTGTCGTGTGATGATGATGGAACGCTCAAAGATGACAAACCAAGGCATGTCTAGTCCGATGTCCAGCATTGCATGAGTAGTCCCTTGCCGAGCTTGTCGCCATGGGCACGGGATGAGAAACATGGCATTGTTGTTTATACCAAGACTAGACCTCTGAAAGAGACATGGCCTTGTGTGCCTACCCAGTACCTAGTACAGACGTGGTAGTTGATGGGTGTTTGCTGTCGCGCGGGCTTGCACAGGTTACAGGTATGTAAGGGAATCCAACGCATGATTGAGTTGTAACGTGATGTGATCACATCCAAGTTTTGTGTGAGAGTTCCAAGACCGAGAGGTCTAGCGATACATATAACTTCCATTGCAATTACCAAAGGTACCACTCACCCACTACCTGCCAGCTTCGATTGCCGTACGGTTCAGCGACTTGCATATCTTGGAATCCTAGACGATACAGTGGCTGGACCAAGGAGCCAATCATGCTCAAGGAGCATGGGCGACAACCGTGACGCTCTTCGTCGGCACGACAAGCACTACCGTGAGCCCAACGTATACATGTCATTACGCGACACAAGCTGTCTCCTCGCTTCTCTTGAATCGCATCTGCAGAAATTCCGGTCAGTACTACTGCAACACAACGCCGCATGCCATGTCGAGCCAATCGTACTCAGCAACTTCTGCGGTAGTGGCAAACCGTATGTCGGAATAGGACCGCAGCTCTCTCTCCAGGCACATTGCGTCATTGTTTTAAAGATGAAGGCATGGGAAAATACCCAAGACGCAAAAATCAACCCCGTGGATCTCACGCCATGCTCCTTTGGCTTTTCAAAAGTGAGCCGTTTCATCCAAGTCTTGGCGAAGCGTTTGATGATCCCGTCGCAGTGGTAGTAGTCCACCAGGACAGCCATGTTGACAAGTGTGTTCACGTCAACTCGAATCGGTACATCCCTGTGGCGGTGATGAATGATGTTCAGGAGGATAGTGAACGCCATCTCGTCCCATCCTGTTGCTGTGATTTCACAGAGCGCCTCGTCTCCGGATGGCCTTGTCTTGTTTGCTGGCTTTCTCTGTTAAGGCGATGCCCTCCTTCCAGTTTCCACACAACATTGCCTTGAATACAGGCGATGCCAGGACCAGGTGCTTCGAAGATACTTTGAAGCGCAATGAGCCCGGCACCGAGGCAGTCGACCTGGCTGACGAGCTCTCGACCTCGCAGGCGATCGCAGGGAAGGATTGCTCATTCGGCTGTTGAAGAACGAGCATTACGTCACCACCAGGATCGAGTTCGATATAGTCCATGGTACATATAATAGAGCGAATATTCTCAACGGGGGCCCCCCCAAAAAAAAAGGAAAAGGAAAGGAAAGGAGAGTGTTGGAAACAGGTCAGTCATCAAATGGCATCTGGTCACTAGCATGGCGTACGCAGCGGAAGGTACTGATCAGGTGAAGATAGTCAAAGAAGTTTAATAAAGCGTAGCTCTTTCCTTCCTAGTCCCTCTTCTAATACACGGCCTCTCCATCCCACATGACCAGGCAGTCAAAATCCGCGCCTCAGTCATTCGCTCAAGTAAATGACAGAAAGATCAATCGATTTCTCCCATTAACAACTCCAAAGTCGGGCCGTGCAAGCGACAATAGCAATTAGATGTATGTAGGTTGCCAGAAACTTGGGCCGCAAGCTTTTCCGTGTACGAGGATTTGTCTCGGGAGATATGTGCTACTGCTGCTGGAGAATGAGTATGCTCGTCAATTTAATTCCTCAAAAGCTATCCTAGTATTTACATTCTCGCCACGCTCCTCCCCCCTCCTCTCGCCAACCATATCCAGGACCATGGACCACGGCTGCTCCAACACCACATGCCTCATCTCATCATCAAGACGAAGTGGAAAGTCACATTTTTTTTCCCTGGCCATACTGCTTCTGTATGTCCATACCATAGCAGCGCTCGAATTTTTTTTTTTCTCAACCCGGGATCCATTTCCCCCCATGTCTTCGTGAATCTTGGGTATCGTAACCAAATCACGAACAAAGAAAAAAAATGCAGTCATCAAACAAATGAAAAAAGGAATCAGATTTAGTAGTCTTCCCAGCCGCCATCCTCACCGTCTACTTCTATGGTCGTCCCTAGGGCCTCCTTCCCCTGGCGAATCATATCCTGAAGCTGCTTGTTGAGAGCTGCGATTCGAATGTCCGCATCGCGCTCTTCCCGTTGTCTCCGGGCCGCGATTTGTCTTGCTTCTGCCGTTAGACGCGGACTATTATCGACATCGTCGGCGGCGACACGACTCGAGGCAGTCGATGCGTTGCTGTGTGTGCGGCTATGTGTAAATGTATGCTGGGATGCAGTGTTGGATCGTCGCCGGCTGTGACCGCGTGGTGTTGCTCTCGTGGGGGAGGCGGTGCTAGCAACGATGGTGGACGCCATGCTGGACACTTTCGTGGGTGATGTCCAGCGAGGCGACGCAAAGGACGCGGAAGAGGTCGGGCGGGGAGACTCCAAAGTAGATGGCGGAGAGGTGGTGGTGTGAAGGTTGGTCGTTCGAGGCGATGCTTTATGAGCGTCGGCGCCCAGCAGTCTGCCTGGGGCGTGGCGTTGGTTTGGCGAACAAATGCGGCGTCCTGTGACAGCAGACGGGCCTTGGTTCCGGTTTCTCGGCAATGACTTGTATGCTGGCATTCTTCCGGGTGATGCAGTACCAGAGCTGGCCGCACCTCCTTCCCGGTCTTTGATCATGACCCAGTTTCTACCCAGCTCGTCCACAGGCGCCGTCTGTCGTCTCTTTGCAGCGGGCGCTGGAGAGGTGGAGGCTTCGCTGTGGATAGACGATTCCATCGTTGCATCCTCATGCTTGTAGCAATCGCCTTCCGGGAAATGACCAGGGATGCGCTGTTGATCTTGTTCGACGTCGTAGTCGTCATTGAAATGCCATGGCTGGTGCGATATCGATCCATCATGTAGCGGCAGACCTCGACCTCCACCAGCATAGAATCCCTTGAAAGCTCCTGCCTTGCAAAACTCCCACATCTTGCCTACTACGCCGCCTAATGTGTTAAATGCGAGCGTGCTCCATCCAGGTGACTGGTGAGTAGGGTAGCGAGGCAAGTTGAAGAGCGAGGTCGGCCCGCTGGTTTGAGGCGCCTCGACATCGTCTCGAGATCTTTTCGACCCGATGGCTTTCCGATAATCTGCGTCCGAGAAGATGCTATCTCCGAGGCCTTCACTGTCCAAATCCGCTGGGCCGCCGCTGGGCGTGTCGAGCTGGCCAGCGAGTGTGTAGGCCCGGCCGTTTCGTACAACGTGTCTGGCAGCGGGCGTGATGAGAACTGTGCTTGCATTACTGAGTTCGTCGTGGTCGAATCGATGACCGTCCTGTCTGCTTTTGGCAAGCTCAGATTGTCGTACGTCGTCGCGGACTCGCCTACGCTTAGGATCGGGCGCATCAACTGACGATCGAGTGGGCGGTAAATACCCAGGAGAGGATGCCGGAGACAAGGGCGGGCGGAAGAGGCCCTGGTGGAAGCCGTCGGTATGAAATGCGCCCGGCATGTGGAAGCCAGATGACAGTGTCATATCGTGCCGGTTGACTTCGTGGCCTGGCCAGCGAGTATAGCGAGTCGCAGAATGTATGTCGGCGGTTTATCCGGGGTAGTAAGAAAAATCGACAGAAAGCGTTCACGTCGCGACGTCCACCGCAGCTCAACAGAAACACATGGCAGCAGTCGTCGCAAAGGCCCCGAAAGTCGTTGTATTAGGGGCAGAGGAGAAGAAGGAGAGAGCCCGTGACGAGCTCAAAAGTGCGCGGCGTCTTAACTATCGGGGGTGCCTAGAGGAGATGCTGCAAATCGAACGGTCGACCAACTGGCTGGTGACGAGCGTGAACTTGGCTGCGAGTGGCCGCCAATCATGCAAGCAGCAATGCTAAATGCTGTCGACAATGCACCAGGAGGCAGAAGCGGGGTCTAGCCTGAACCAAAAGAAGAAGAAAAGAAAGAAAGAAAAAACAATGGTGTGTGTGCCTGCAGCGCAAGCAACCTGATCTAGCGCTGTTCTGGGTGATGGATGGACTTGAAGAAATTTAAAGACCTTGAGGCTTGCATGCACTTCAGGCGGTGGAGGCGAGGAATAGTCGACGAGGGTGCAAACGAGGAAGGTGTGCATGTCAAACATGTCATCGCAGGGATCGCAGGGGGCAGGATGCTGGGCACCCCGCTTTCACCCTGAATCTGCTCATTTAGTTGGCCAGACACTGGGCAGTGGGCAGTGAGCATGAATAATCCTGGGTTGCCGCTTCCGGGCAGCCCCGCAATCATCGCCAAGCGTCAAGCCAATGCTTAGCAACTCACTCACTCACGAGTCACTCGCTCACTCGCTGGTACATTCGTACATTCACCATTCACACCACCTGCTCACTCCCTCACGATACTTCGCATGCGCCGACAGTAAGCACAAGAGTTGCTACCACTCCACAAGGGCCGCGCTCCCCCTCATCAGCATGCATCATCCACCGCCGTCGTGCCAGAAATCCACCCCGACGACGGTATCATGATCCAGGGCATCTTTTACGCCAGATTCTTTCCTCAAGAAGGTAGGCCACAATACCACACAGCACCACACACAACCACACACATATCTTTATATATACCTTGCCCCCCCTCCTCTTTCTAACTCTTTTCCTGCCAGGTCCCCGGATTGTCGCCCAATCCCCACCAGGATGCATCACCGCCGCGTCCGGCACAGCCACCACCGCTCGCACGCCCCTCGTCGATTTTGACGTCCTCCAGGAATACATCATCCCCCGGCAGGCCTTCTGCAACCGCTACCTCACCATCAACTCCGCCGACGGCAAGTACACCGTCCTCGGCTTCCCCGTCGTCATCGCCCACGCCAAGTACCAGCGCAACGAGTTCATCTTCAACTTTGGCCTGCTCGTCGAGGCCAATGTCGAACAGGCGCCCTACGAGGGCGTGGTGAGGTATCTTGCCGCCACCTTTTCCGAGATGGAGAAGCAGCATGAGTATCTGAGCGTGGGCGTGGGCGCCGGCGCCGGGTCGAGGGCCCAGATGACGGGGAGGCGGCCCATTGAGAGCTTGTTGGAGATTGTGAAGGAGGACTTGAACAATTATGGCGAGTGCATGATTCCAGTTGGTATGTTTTTTGCTTCTCTTCTTCCTCGAAACGTTGTGTTTCTTGCACAACTATCCTTTCTATCCAATATGAATTCGAGTGGCTCCGTCTCGTATTTATTGACATGATTCGTCGTCCCACCAACCCCCCCTAGACGACGCCAACACCATCAACATGAAACTCTTTCCCCATCACCGCACCCCCCCCACCATCAAGGAATGGCACGTACCCGTGGCCAAGGTGAAATTCGCCGACATCCTCGACCCAACGTGGGATCTCACCCTCCAAAAGGTCATTGCCAAAATCGACGGCGTGTCCGACGTCCGCCGCATAGCCCACCTGGCCGCCGTGTCCCTGGACCTCGCCAAGATTGCGTTCCGCCACCTCCTCTACTACGACACCATCATCCTCATGGACCTGTTCTTCTTCAGCTCCTGCTACGCCCCGCGCCCGGCCGTCCACGACTTCATCCGCAACCTGGGCGGCATCGTGGACGAGTGCGCGGGCTACGTGTCCCATGGCTGCGCCCGCGTGAGCAACTACCACCTCATCAAGCTGATGGCCTCGTTCGCGCCGGGCAGGAGCGTCAGGGAATGGATCATGACGACCCAGGAGGGCGGCTTCGACGTGCTCAGCTACGTCGACGTGCGGCGCTTTGTGCAGTTTGGCGTCATAAAGGGCTGTCTGTACCGCGTGCACAAGTATGTCCTTTCCAAGCAGTACCTCGCCGCCCTGGCGACGGGCCAGAGCAGTCCTCTGCCCGGGGGGGACTCGCTGCAGAGATACGCCGACGGGAATCACCACTTTGATCAGATCATCACGGAGCACAACTTGACCGATGACGAAATCATGGAGCAGCTGAGGACGCTCCCTGTCCCCAAGGGGGATTTGACCATCCTATATCGGTAGCAAGTCTTTGTGCTACATGACATGGCATGACATCTGTACAAGAAAAAAGGGCGTCTGTGGCGTTGTGGTACTGGCGGAGACAAGTGTAGAGTAAGGAGAGGAGGCAGTACCATGCAGTCTGGTTCCCCCCCCCCCTTTTTTTTTGTCAATTTTCCGTGCAGGCTGGGGTTGGGATTTTTCTTTTATTATAGGCAAACAGACATGTCCGGTCTAATCTACATGACCACATCATTCCAGGCCGTAATACTACATGGGACAAAATAATACACATGCCTCGACAGTAGAGACAAAACAGGGCCCTTTCTGCACCACCACGAAGAGGGGTAGAAAAGACATCTTGCACAAGCCCCTAGGGACAAAGACGGCAGAAAAAGTAAAAAAAAAAAAAGAGAAAAAAACAGAAAAAAAGGGCTTGGGAGCGGCGGGGATTGGGCCACCACCTTATCACCACCACACCTTGCGCTCCTTGTCCTTCTTATCCATCCCCTTGCCCTTCTTATCCATCCCCTTGCCCTTCTTATCCATCCCCTTGCCCTTCTTATCCATCCCCTTGCCCTTCTTATCCATCCTTCGATCCCATGTCCGATGCCGCAACTCGTGCTTGCTCGGCAGCTCAATGTTGGGATTGTTGGCGACGTGCAGGCGATCATTCTCCAAGATGTTCTGCCTCAGAACCTGCTTGGCCTGCGTGGCCGACATGGGCTCCCCGCCGGCCTCGGCCTCTTGCTGCAGCTTTTGCGTGATGCGGCGGACCAGGCCGGTGTAGGGCTGACCGGGGTAGATCTGCCCGCTTTCGTCCCACTCCTTGTCGGAGACGAGCTCAATGATGCGGATGTTGTGCTTGCCCTTGCGGAGGATCAGCAGCTTCTGGTCGATGAGGAACTTGGCCGTCTCGCCGGGGAACCACATCTTGACCGGGGTCCAGGCCAGGTTCCCTGGCACGAGGCCGCCCGAGTCGCCCGGCTGGGCGGCCACGTAGGCGCCCTGTTGGCTGACAAGGCGCTGGGCCTCGCTGCCGCTGTTGGCCAGGCCGGCGGCGACGAGGAGCTTCGACGGCGCGAGCTGCATGACCGATTCGGGGAGCTTGATGTCGATCCGGGGGGCAATGTTGGGCGTGAGGATGCCGCTCGACTTGGCCGGCTCCTTGATGATGCGTGGCAGCTCGCCGCCGAAGCGGAACTCGTGCTGCTGCGCTTCCTCCAGAGCCCGTTGTGAGCCGTAGACGAGGGAGAGCACCTCAAAGGCCAGCATGTGCTGGGCGACGCGCTTCGACGGGTTCTGCACCTGCTCGGCCATGATCTCCTGGATCTTGGCCATGGGCAAAAAGGTAAACAGCTTCAGCATCTTTTCCACCTCGTCGTCGGGCCGCCGCATGAAGTATCCGTAGAGGTCAAAGGCCGATGTCTTGAACTCGTCCAGCCACACGGCGTTTCCCTCGCTCTTGCCAAGCTTGACGCCGGCGGAATCGAGAAGCAGGGGGACGGTGAAGCCGACGGGTTCGTGCTGCCACTGGGTGGGCAGCCTGGCATCTGGTGCCTCCTCGCTCTCGCGAATGACCTTGAGGGCGTGGATACCGGCCACAATGTTGCCGTACTGGTCAGATCCGCCAATCTGCATTTGAATGCCGAGCTTGCTGTACATCTGCCAAAAGTCCCAGCCCTGGAAGAGCGGGTACATGAACTCCCCCAGAGACATGCCGTCGCCCGCTTCCAGCCTTTGCTTGACCGTGTCGCGACTGAGCATGGGTCCGAGCCTCATGTGTCTTGCCAGCCGCTTGGTGAAGTCGTAGATCGACAGTCCCTGCAGCCACATGTTGTTGTTCAGCAGGTGGTGTTTGGCGGCCCAGTCCTTCTCGTAGCCGTACTTGTCCCGCAGGGCGATGACGTTGTGCCAGAGCCTCGTCAGCTGGTAGTGGATCTTGGTCACGTTTTTCGATATGTCGGCGTTGCTCAGAATTGGACGGCTGTTTAGACGGCCGATGGGGTCGCCGATTCGTGCTGTGGCGCCCCCCAGGAGCGTGACGGCCGGGTGGCCGTGAAACCAGAGCCAGAAGAGAGGCATGAACGCGAGCAGATGGCCCACGTGTAGCGAGTCGGCCGTGGGATCCACGCCAACGTAGGCGCCTATTCTCTTGACTCTCATGATTTCTTTGATCTTGCCAGTGGTGCTGTTCACGTGCTTTCAAGTTAGCGATTTGCGCGGCTGGTTTGACTTCTTCACGGCCGTCGTCGACACAGCCGGGGCAAGACATGTTCCGCACAAATGACATACCCGGCAACATCCTTGATATATCCTCGCTCTCCGAGGAGATCCCACACATGGCGCTCCTCGCCATTCATGATTCGCTTCGCCCTCTCCTGCCATCGCTTCTCGCCTTCGGCAACCTTGGCGAGATACGACGACGAGATACGACGAGTCTGCTGGGCCCTACAGAAAACCAGTCGAGGGCCGCATCGCGCAAGGCTCCCTGACGCCGACATTCGAGGAGCCATCACAGCAGCTTGAAGAAGGGAAAAGGTTCAAGGCAGGCCGGCGAGGGAGGGGTGGGAAAAACCAGCTGTTTCGCCTCCAGACCACCTTGAGGTACAAGTTCAAGCTCCGAGGAACTTTCCGGCTCCAAGGAACTAGCAAGCCGTGCCCAAGAGAATTCCTTTCAGCCTGTTTCGTGGATTGAATGAAGATGGTCGGAGCTAAACCCCCCCTTTGGAGGTTGCTTTGCTGCTGTCGAAGCGCCTTTCCCAAAAAGGATCAAGATTTTTTTTTCACATGCTACCACTCACCCAATCAGAAGTAACCCCCACGACCTGTCCCCCGGGACCCGGAACCACATTCTTCCCTCCGCCGATTCGGCTGTATGAGTCCCAGCGGGGCTCCAAGCCAGCCAATCAGCATCTCTCTATTTCGAGTTCCTCGGCAATCTGCCAACTTTGCTACAACAGCCCGCTCTTTCTTGGTACGTCAAACACACTCGACCCGGTCTCATCGCGACGCTCGCTGTCGACTCAACAACCGCCAGCTATCGCCCAAAACTGAGGTGGTCGCCCACTCTGCCGAATCGACCTTCTCATCCGTCACTACGTGCCAAACGTGGACGATGGCATCGCTCATGCGTCCCTCGCTGCTGCGGCATGCCGCTCGTTCCCCAATCGCCTCCGCCATGAGAAGCGCAAGTTTGCACACCTCCAGCAAGAGATGTGCTATCCTTCCCCCCGGACCCCGTAAGATTCCATCTTCTCCTTGAAATCGTCTCTCTGAAATCCGCAGGGGGTGCGGATGCCCAACAACACTCGCCTGCCTGTCCATGCTTTCCCTTGGAAAAAGGATCAACGACTAACCACGTGGATATATCATTGTAGAACGAATCGAGGGCGGAGGTAGGAACTGATCCCTCCACACCCGTGCTTCTCACCCTGCGCAATACCTTCGAACCCAGAGAGTGGCGGAATTTTCGATCGTCGTGGTGTCTCTCATCCGCCAACCGGGACACAGCATGAAACTGACATACATTCTCACTTCAATCTAGTCAACGATCCCGCTCCCGTCCCGCCTCCCTCTGCCGCCCACGGCTCCTACCACTGGACGTTTGAGCGCCTCATCGCCGCCGGCCTCGTCCCCCTCTCCCTCGCCCCCTTTGCATCGGGCTCTCTGAACCCCACGATGGACGCTATCCTGTGCTCCGCTGTGTTGATCCACTCCCACATGGGCTTCCAGGCCGTCATCATCGACTACATCCCAAAGAGGACATATCCCGGTCTGCGCAAATTGTTTTGGTGGGGATTAAACGCCGCGACGCTGACGGTCGGAATTGGCCTGTATGAGTTTGAGACGAATGACGTTGGTGTCACAGAGGCCATCAAGCGGGTCTGGAAGGCATAGAGTTGTTTTTTCTGTCTCTTGTACGTGTTATGAGGCGTGCGGGCGCTGTTTGTACATGAGATGGGAACTGGTGCAAAAAGAGACACAGATTGGGCGCCTTGGTGAGGCTAGGCGCCATGGGAGCTGGGCAGAATTCCCTCGAGCCCCGTATATAGATCATCTTTGTTCAACAGGAAACGGAACTCATATTTATTCCCTTTTGTTGATGATCGATCTTTTTTTTTTTTTTTTTTTTTGGGGGGGGGGGGG
>SRQA01000949.1:0-14352 GCA_018360365.1 Claviceps citrina | reverse complement strand
TCATCCACAGTGAAGTTGCATGAAGCAAAAAAAAAAAAAAAAAAAAAAACACATCTTTTTTTACGTCCGCGCCATAGCCTTATGCTTTCTCGTTGCGCCAAAAACGCCTTTTCATGCAGAAATAATGCCAACTGTGGGCATCTACAATTCAAATCAGACATCCACTCAACCACTCCAACCGTCCACAGCACTTTACAACCTCTCGGGCGAGCATGTACATGGCGCGCACACACACGCACACACACATACACAAGCCCAAACAACAACACAGACCGTGATAGACACCGTCTCTATGCTCCGTTGGTCCGTGTGGAGCCTGACGCGGCCTCCTTGTTGCGCGCGTAAAGCGTTCGGTACATGTTGCTCAATCTTTTGCCGGTGACGCTCTTGCTAGTATCGTCAACTGGCCACAAAGCAGCCAAAAAATCCCTGCACATCATATCATGTTAGTCGTCGACTCGGCTCATCTCTCTTGGCCGAGTGATGGGCATGTAAACACACACACACACACACACAGACGTGGGCTACGTACCAAAAGTTGTTTTTGAGACCCTCATCCGCTGCCGTGACGGGGAGCCTTTCGTCGAGGAAAGTGCCAATAGCAACCAACTCTGTTCCAAAAATCGACGCGCGCTCCTTGCTCGACTTCACATTGTCCTTGGTTGTGGACAATATCCGTTCAAAGTTTTCACGCACAGGCTTGAGAAGGTACCAAATCATGGCCTCATTGTCCCTGTTTCGCTGATCCTTGTTGTCGCCGATGCGGCGGAGCTCATCCAGCCGCTGAAGTGCCTTTGATCTGCGCTCATCCTGAGGCTGCTGCGACTCTCCATCATGCTCTCGATCGCGGCCGCGCTCCCGCTCACGGCCATAATCACGATCTCGCTCACGGCGAAAGTCTCTGTCTCTGTCGCGGTCCCGGTCCCGGTCCCGGTCCCGGTCTCGATCTCGCTCGCGATCCCTATCATAATATCTGTCGCCGTCACGCCGGCGGTCGTCTCGCCGGCGGTCGTCATCGTATCGATGCCAAGGCCTGTCATGGCGTCTACTGTCATCGTCACCACGACGGCGGTCATCCCGGCGATGAGCGTCGGAGCGGTCGCGGTCGCGGTCGCGGTCCCGGTCGCGATCTCTGTCTCGGTCTCTATCCCGCTCTCTGTCCCGGTCTACGCCATGTTTGCCTAGACGACGGCCATCCTCTGCGCGGCGATGCTTGGGGCTCCGACCATCTTCGAGCAAGGCATGCTTTCGTTTGAAATCAAGCTTGGACATTCCTCGTTCGTCGGCGTTGCTGCGGCCACGATGATCGTCGTGCTCCCTATCACGATGTTTCTTGACCGTGTGAGGCGCAGGTGACGCGGTTCCGCTTCCGCGATGCCCATTCGCCATGTTGTGCTTCTTATTGCTCCGATGGTGGTTGTCCACCACTCGCTGGGCTGTCCGGTCAGTGGAATATTTGGACTGAAGCACGGAGAGCAGATACTCTGAGCGCCGGACGAGGTGCACGGCACCAGGAGCTTTGAGTTTGTCATTGGCTTTGCTTCGCTCTTCCTTCTTGCCTACTCTGTGCTCCTCGAGGAAGAGCTTGTCTTGCATGTCGAGTTCTGCGTCATCCCGGATTTGCACCCAAGCACCGAAGCCGTGCTTGTCGATGCCAACGAGAAGCATCGCGTCCTCTCTGGCCCCCCAAGAACACGTGTAGTTGGCGGCTTTGGTGGCGTCGGGGAGGCGGAAAGACCTCCAGTCGCTTTGGCTCTGGATCGCGTCCCGCAGGAGTTGAAGCTGCTTCGGCCGTTCAATTGCGGTTTCGGCATTGACCTTCTTGAGCTCACCAAAGTCGATGAGCACAGCTTTTCTATCCTTCTTGGTCAAACTTTTGCCCGTCTTCTTCTCCTCCTCTGCAAGCTTCAAGCTGTTGCCATCGACAGCTTCCTGCGCCGCCTTGATGAAGTCGTCCAGCACAGACTTGACAAATTCATGGTCCCTCTCGACGAGTTTCGCTTCTTGAATAATGTCGTCTTTGCGGTCATCCATGGAGCCGAATCGAAAGTAGGCCTTGATGAGGTTTCGCTGCTCCTTGTCGTTCAATGGCCGCTTGGGATCGGCGAGCAGCGCCTTCTGTTCCTCCTCCTCTTGTTGTTGTTCTCGCTGGCGCTTCTTCAAACGATCAGCCCGGTCGTTCTCCTTGTTCCGACTCTTCATGGTCGCTCGCCGAGGTGCGTTCTCGGCCGCAAGCTTGGCAACATATTCTTCGTTCTGTCGCTTCTCTTCGTCTGCCTTGATCTCGGCCAACTTGTCAGCTGGGATGATTTGGTCCCAGTCGAGGTTGATGTCATCCACCTTGACGTCCGTGATCTGCATAAAGTTATCCCAATCAATGCCACCGCTGCTGAGGTTCATCTTGTCATCAACCTTGGTCTTGGTCACTTCGGCATTCTCGAGGATAGAATCAATGTCAAGCTGCTCGAGACGCTCCTGGTTCCCGCTTTGCTCAAACATCTTGGACGATCTCATCTTCAGAACCATCTGGATGTCTTCGGATGATGCCGGCCCATCTGTCTTCAAGCCCTTGTTGTGGAGCTTCTCCTTGAACGCTGCCTTGCCATCATCCGTGACACCTGCCTGAATGGTCAAGTACTCCAGGAGAAGCTTGTTCCTGGCTCGTTCCAAAACTTCTTCCTCCACCGTTTCTTTGGACACAAGACGGTAGATGTTGACGGGTCGTTTTTGACCAATACGGTGCGCTCGAGCCATGGCCTGCAGATCGGCCTGCGGATTCCAGTCCGAATCAAAGATGATTACGGTGTCGGCAGTCATGAGATTGATGCCCAGACCACCCGCTCGAGTCGAGAGCAAGAAGCAGAAATCGTCGCTCTCGTCAGCGTTGAAGTGATTGATGGCCATGCGACGGGGGCCAGCAGCAATGGTACCATCAAGGCGCTGGAATTTGTAGCCTCGCAACGATAGATAGTCTCCGAGGATATCAAGCATCTTGACCATCTGACTGAAAATGAGAACACGGTGGCCGTCCTTCTTCAACTTGGAGAGCAGTTGGTCCAAGAGCATCATCTTACCACTGCTTGTGATGAGCCCCTTGATCTGGTCCTCGCGGCGGGTGCTACCGGCCAGAACACGCTCCTCGGCGCCAGGAAACATGTATGGATGGTTGCTGATCTTCTTTAATTCCATCATGATATTCAACAACGAGTTTTTGTGGCCACCTGTGGCGTCACACAAGGCCGAGTAGTTTCTCGTCAATATGTTCTTGTAGTAGTCCAGTTGAACATCAGACAGCTCGACACGGATGATTTTCTCCGTCTTCGGTGGCAGGTCAGACTCCACCGTCTCCTTTGTGCGTCTCAGGATGTAAGGCGCTATTGACTTGTGGAGTTCTTCCAGCTTCTCCTGGGCATCGATCGCAGACAAGGAGTCCAAATCCTCGTCAATCACTACTTTGCCAGGATTCAAAAAATCGAGCAGAGCGGACAGTTCTGCTAGATTGTTTTGAATGGGCGTACCAGTAATCAGAACCTTGCAAGGGACGCCAAATGCCACAAGTCTTGCGTACAGCTGTGACTCGCGGTTCTTCAGGCGATGCGCCTCATCCACGGCGAGGGTCTGCCACTTGATTGTTTGCAGGAATTGCCAATCTTGCAAGATGAACTCATAGGACGTGACGAGAACATTGAACTTGGGCTTCTTGGGGTTGCCACCAACAATCAGCTCGTTATCCCGAATGATGTTGCGAGCATCCTCGGGTCCCAGATATACAACGTAGTTGATGTCAGGTGCCCAGTGGTTGAACGTGTCGCACCATGCCGGGATGACACTGAGCGGCGCTACAACAAGCGATGGGCCTTCTTGGTGACGGTTGTTTCGAAGCCAGCTAAGGAACGAGACAGTTTGCACGGTTTTGCCCAGCCCCATCTCGTCGGCCAGAATGACGTTGTTTGCTCTCGTCCAATTCAGACACAGAAAGTTGAGACCCTTCAACTGGAATGGCCGCAGCTCTCCGCCTGTGATGTACTCGGGTTGGCTTTCGAGTTTGACCATCCTGCTCCGCGTATCGGGATTCGTCTCTCGTTTGTCAGATTGCCATGATCGGGACGACCGGTCTAGGTATTGATCGATTTTGTCTTGGAAATTGGAGCTGATGTCTGACGCCAGCTCCCAGGTACACTCTTCGTACGTGAGGCCCTTCCATTTAACAAAGTACTCCGTGTCCTCGTCGCCATCGCGGACGTTGACTACTCTCTCGACCTGGGTGAAATCTTCAAAGGCATCTTCATCGCGCTCCCTGTCGAGAAAGAATTGCTCTTTTGCCTCGGGGGGAATGTCGTCACCGAAGCGTATGTCGAGTTCTTGCTCCACCACTTTTCTGAAGTAGTTTTCGACCTTGCGAAACCCGCGCATGTTACGCAATGAGTCAATCGTCTCCCAGGTGTCATGTAGATGTGATTTGCCCTGCCATTTGATGAAATATTCAAAGTCGTGACGGCTCGAATCGTACTGGAGATCAAGGCCATCTTTGAGGCGATGTCTCACCACTTTCTCAACGTAAGGCGAGTCGTCAACGTAGTCGGCTACATAGTATGCTGAAGCCAAGTCTGCTTCGTCTTCATCGTCATCGACATCGCTTTCTTCGTACATGCCTTGCTGGACCTGTTGTGCAGCTCGCCGACTGGACCACCTTTTTTCGGCAAGTGCGAGAGCCGGTTGCGACTCTCTCTGTAGTCTTGCCTTCTTCTGCTGGCTCTTCGCTCGAGCTCCACCGTATGTATCGGAATCGGAATCAGACTCGTTCGTTGAGGGCTGCAAAATAGGTGTGTCTCTTTTGGACGCTAATACGTGATTGTTCAGTTAGGGGATAGAGACAGGAGAGCCTAGGAGACGGGTGTAGGGAGGCCTGCTCACAAGGTTGGGAGGCGGCAACACGTCGTCGCTTAGCCTGGCGGCGATTTGTAGGCTCATCATCATCAGAATTCGAATCATCCGAGTCGATCTAGCAGTGTGTTAGCTTAATGCGACAGGATTGCGACCTGTATTCCCACTCGGCATTGAAGCATACCATTTTCCTGGTTTCTCTTGCGCGTGTCTGGAGCATGGTTAGCAGAGAGGAATAATGCCTCATAGTGATGACATGGCGCAGCATACACTTCTTCTAAGGCCATATAGCTCAGGGTTTGCTTTGATAAAATCGTCTTCTGCCACTGCTGCCTTCCTCTTGGAAGCCCGACCTGGGTCGGGCGATACCTCGTGTTCTTGTTCGCCGTCATCGTCTTGCTGCGATGCTACACTCTCCTGCATGTCAAGGTCGGCATCTTCAGAGGCATTGGCTACACTAGAATCATCAGAGTCCGAATATCCTTGATCTCGGTCAGCGTGATCTGGCGTTTCGCGGGTTGGTTTTTCCGAGTCTGCTGGTGACGAGCGCGTCGTGAGGCTGTCGTGAACATCGGCAGGGTCCGAGTCGCTTCGGCCAGCTTCGACGATAATGGTCGATGGCATTGCATCATCCGGCGACAGGTGTCCATCGGTAGAGCCCAGACCCAGGGGTGAGCTCATGATGGCAGCTTTGGCACTTATAACTTGCTATGGAGAGAGCAAAAGTAGTGTCAGCAAGTTTATCTGGGGCAGTGCGCGTGGTGAGTGACTATCGCGAGCGTAGAAGAGAAGTTGCGACGCCGAAACACGTTCTTCAGAGCCATAATTGACTATTCATGATGGAGCAATGGATGTAATCGCATTCACTCGTGTAAGTGTGATGGCCATGGTCAAGGAAGGGCAAGGGCAGTCATTGAAAACCAAGACTCGGTTCATGCGAGCAAGCTGGCAGCTGTTGGATCCAAAACCATCCGTAGTCATCACTCTCCATCACAGAAACACAATGAACAAGCTTGATTCGGCACCGGCGAGCAGCGACGGGTCATGAAGCGAGGACCAAGGCGAGGGCCGGCCCAGCAACACGCGGCAGCAGAACAGGACCAGACGACGGCAGTCAAATAGCGGGAAGGGAGGACTTACAAATCATTCATGAATGGCATCCACTTGGAAAAAAGAAACAATTCGAGCGAACCCGGGGATACCGAGCAACGAGCGGTCGTGCCAAGCAGCAGATGCTAGACGGGGGCTGCTGGGATGGAAGGGAACGGACAGTGTGGAGGGAATGGCAATGGTGGCAGTGGTGGTTGTAGGCGATTACAGAAAAAGCACCAGTGGAGAGAGACTTGGAGGCAGGAAAGAATTGCGAGTTTGGGGCCCAGCCAATCGCAGTCCGCCGTAAGTCGGGGCTGGGAGGGGCGCGCCGGGGCACTAGCAGCCTCAGTAGCAGGCAAGGGCCGGGCTGGCAAGTGCGGACGCTCACGTGACGGCACGCGGAGAACTTAGAAGTGCAGGTGCGCCCTCGTGCCGCCTGAAACAGACAGCTGGGCTGCTCTTCATGGAGACCGCGATATGGTTATGCTCCGGAGCCGCCATGGATTCGGGGACAATTCTGTATTGGTCGTCTGGCTGTTCTGCCCAGAGCCTGGCTTGTTGAAGCAGAGGATGACCGCGAAGGGCACCATATATTTTTTCCCAATCTAGAACGAAACCCCTTCCTGGTCACTGTTGCAAGTTGCCACGACGTCACACAGGCACCGATCGGCTGGTAAAGTACTCCTCCTATGCTTTTACGCGGCAGGATACTTGTCGTCGTGGCGCTCCCGCTGCGACACGCCCGACACCCCCGCCGTGGCGTGCCCCGCCAAACGGACGATTCACAGGGCGAGAAAAATTGATGACCACACACAAACCTTACTCCAGCTACTCCAGTCCGCTCTACCTCTGTTTTGTGCCCTTACCCATTCTTTCATCTTTGCTGAGTGCTGCTTCCGGGGATTCGAGCCGTCTTTTCCCTACGCCCTGGGTTTGTCACAAATAACCCTAGACGCTTTCGTGATTCTACCCTGCTGTCACCATGTCTGACAAGCTTACTCGGTATGTCGTCTTCAGAAATACTTCATCATCCCCTCCTTCGCGTTTGATGGCGCCTGAAACGAATACAACTGACATCTGCCGTGTCCAGTATCGCCATTGTCAACAGCGACAAAGTTGGTCCGGCCCAGTCGAATTCCTCCCCTGCCCTTCCGCGTACCGCGCCATACTGACAGATCGCCCCTCCATCCAGTGCCGTCCTCGCAAGTGCAGACAAGAATGCAAGAAGTCATGCCCTGTTGTGCGCAGCGGAAAGCTCTGCATCGAAGTCACCCCCGAGTCCCGTCTCGCGTTCATCTCGGAGGGTCTCTGTATCGGTTGTGGTATCTGCCCGAAAAAATGTCCGTTTGATGCCATCACCATCATCAACTTGCCCACCAATCTCGAGAACCAGGTCACCCATCGTTATGGCCCCAACAGTTTCAAGCTTCATCGTCTCCCTATGCCCCGACCTGGCCAGGTCCTTGGTCTTGTCGGGACCAACGGTATCGGAAAGAGTACTGCCCTGAAAATCCTCAGCGGCAAACTAAAGCCCAACTTGGGCCGTCACGACAACCCTCCCGATTGGGAGGATGTCATCAAGCACTTCCGTGGATCTGAGCTGCAGAGTGAGTTTTATTGTCTCTTGTCAGTGAGCTAATGGCATTTTGAACAGAATGCTAATATCTTTCGTCATCGTAGACTACTTCACCAAGCTCTTGGAAGACGACCTCAAAGCTGTCGTCAAACCCCAGTATGTCGACCAGATTCCCAAGGCCGTTCGTGGACCTGAGAAGAGCGTCAAAGCTCTCCTCACTAGCAGAGCATCTCTCAACAATCTCAAGGAAGTCGCCGATGTTCTGGAGCTGAACCACATTATGGATCGCGACATCACCCTCTTGTCTGGAGGTGAACTTCAGCGATTTGCGATTGGTACCGTCTGCGTTCAAAATGCCGATGTATACATGTTCGACGAACCTTCGTCCTACCTCGATGTCAAGCAGCGTCTGAGTGCTGCCCAGATCATTCGTTCTCTTTTGCGCGATGACGACTATGTCATTGTCGTCGAGCACGATTTGTCCGTTCTTGACTATCTCTCCGACTACGTCTGCGTCCTTTACGGCCAGCCCGCCATTTATGGCGTCGTAACCCTACCGTACTCGGTCCGAGAAGGCATCAACATCTTCCTTGACGGTCACATTCCCACGGAGAATTTGCGTTTCCGTGACGAGTCTCTCACCTTCCGTATTGCCGAGACCGTTGACGAGCTCGCCATTGACAAGTCTCGCGCATTCCAATACCCCAAGATGGAGAAGGTGCTGGGCAACTTCAGACTCCGTATCGATGCTGGAGAGTTTACCGATTCCGAGATCATTGTCATGATGGGAGAAAACGGTACCGGAAAGACGACATTCTGTCGTCTCTTGGCCGGTGCCCTCAAGCCCGATAGCAAAGCATCTATTCCTGACATGCGTATCAGCATGAAACCCCAGACCATCACACCCAAGTTCGACGGTACCGTTCGTCAGCTCTTCTTCAAGAAAATCAAGCAAGCTTTCCTCAACCCTCAGTTTCAGACCGATGTCGTCAAGCCCCTCAAGCTCGAGGATTTCATCGACCAGGAAGTCAAGAATCTGTCCGGTGGTGAATTGCAGCGCGTTGCTATTGTGCTCTCTCTCGGCATGCCTGCCGATATTTACCTGATTGATGAGCCGTCGGCCTATCTTGACTCGGAGCAACGTATCATCGCCTCTCGTGTCATCAAGCGGTTCATCATGCACTCCAAGAAGACGGCCTTTATCGTCGAGCACGATTTCATCATGGCCACCTACCTTGCCGACCGTGTCATCGTGTTTGACGGCAAGCCCGGTATTGACGCACATGCTAATCGACCCGAGTCTCTTCTCACCGGTTGCAACACCTTCTTGAAGAACCTGGACGTTACTTTCCGTCGTGACCCCACCAACTACCGCCCCCGTATTAACAAGTTGGGATCCCAGCTCGACCAAGAACAAAAGTTGGGCGGCAACTACGTAAGTTCTGCGCTCTCTTCAATCCGCTTTACGCGACTTGCCCGCCTTTTTTTTTTTACTCCCCTTCCCCCCCCCCCCCCCCCCCCCCCCCCCATTCATCACAAACCTCAAAGCCTGTACAAAGTCTGACATGAATTGTTTTCCCCTAGTTCTTCTTGGAAGAGACGCCCGAAAAGAGCTCTTGAAATGGGCAATCACAACAAAAAGCAGTTTCACCCCAACCACACGGCATTCGACGGCGTTGAAGGCGTTCAAAAAAGGTCTCCCTGCAAGAGGAAGCACAGTCACGGGCATGGCGTAGAGGCAGCGCTGCAAGAAGGCAGCGCCAGCGAGGACGACGAACCGGATGATTGACCCAGGCGACGACAGTCTATCCCCCATTGTCTGGTCCTGCGAAATGAACCATGTGCGGCGCGGGTTGTTCATTAGCTTTTCCTCAAGGCAATGAATAGCTTCTTTTTTTTTTTTGTTGTTTTACAAGGATTATCATCAAGATTGCACTCGTCGAACGGGCACGTCGCACATGATGCCGTTTCGCAGATTGAGGGACAATGGATCAAAAGCAGGATGACTGTCGTCAGCTTCCTATTCCTCGCGGGAAGCACTCTCCGGCACACAGTTTAGTTAGGAGAAATCACTGCACATTTGTCAAAATAGGTTTTTTTTTTTTTTTTTTGCTTTTTTGTCTCGAGTACCTAAAGTCCAAAATCGAAAGGATTACGTGACGGTTTCCTCCCTACATTCTTTTACCCACACGTGGTTTCAGATTCGTACATACACGCCCGTGCCGTGCACCACTAGAAAACACGACATCCAAGACCCAAAACGAACACAAATCTCTTCTCTCTTCACCATTCTTTCTCGTTGGGTCATTTCCTCTTCTTCTCTCTCTCCTTCGTTTCCCCTCTTTTTGTTTCTTACCAATTCAAACAAAAACCTGCCATGCAGAGAGCATGGGTCCGTAACAAGAAACCCATACGCCCACACCCCCACCCCTCCAAATCTCAAACCCCCTAGAGTCAAAAATTCTCAGCACACGAACAAAAGAGCCCAACACACCTTGAGAACCCAATTCTTTTCCATTTCCCGTCCTTTTTTAAAAAGAAGAAGAGAGCGCACGGATAGGGCAGAGAATAGGGGCGCTGCAGGAAAGAAGAAGGAGCAAAAAAAAAAAAAAAAGATGCGGTGCAAAAAAATGAGAAAAATGGGTTTGCTCTCCCACAAGGGCTAGAACTTGGTAAGTAAGAGCTATCAGTGGCCAAAGAGGGGAGAAGAGGGAAAAAAAAAAAGTCGAGTGTGTTGTGGAAAGAAGCGTTGTGTTTTTTTTTTCTTTTGGTTTTCGTTTCGCAGATAGAGTGGATGGATGGATGGATGGAGATGGGGCGGGCTTATTCTTCGATTTCTCCCTCCTCGCTGCCACTTCTGATGGCTTCCTTGGGTGGGGAGAGGGGGGGGGTTTTGGCACGAGGACGGGCTTCGCGCGGGGGTGTTCGGTCGCGCGATCGTTCTCTTTTGATTCTCTGTCAAGGGGTGTTAGGATGTCGTCTGGTTGAACAAAAAAGAGGGAAAAAAAAGGGTTCAACAAGTCCAGACGAAAAGAAAAACAAGGCGATGGGTGTGTCAAGATACTAAAATCAGGGAGAGAGGATCGGGGAGGGAGGGGGAAGCAAGTTGAAGAGGAAAAAAAAAAAAATCCTCACCTTGGAGTCTCTCGAGTCTCTTCGACTCGTCTCATCTTCGTCATCTTGTCGCCGACGTCGTGAACCTGATGGCCGTTCATCTCCATAGGGGAGCTCATCATACGAACCTCGATCAATCCGCCGGCGGTACAGCCGCTCCCGTTCATCCTCCCGATCCCTGCGCTCGCGATCATAGTGGCCGTCGGCCTCCCGTCGCGAACGTGGCGGCCGGTCAAGGTCCCGGTCGCGGTCACGTTCTCTGTCCCGATCTCGCACAGCGTCACGATCACGATCACCACGATCACGCTCGCGCTCTCTGTCGCGCTCACGGTCCCGGTCCCTCTCGCGTCGAGGTGGCGGCGAAGACAACCGACCACTACCTCGGTCACTGGAGAGCAGAGTCTCTGCCATGGTCGACTTGCGATGGTTCCGCTCCCTTTCGGCGATGGCTTTGCGCCGGTCTGCTTCATACGGATCCTGTTCGGGGCTGCGACTGCGCCTAGAAGGACGTCCACTACGTTGAGATTTCTCACCTCTAGATCGGTCTCCCTCATGACGGGACGTGTCTCGCTCCACAGAGTGACGGGCTCCTCGTTTGTGACCGCGATCGGCATCATCCTCTTCTTTGACGCGAAGTCGCCTCATGTGCTTGTCAAAGGCGCCTCGTCGTAGGTCCTCTGAGCTAACTGCCTGGAACTCTTCTGATTTCACGAGGCGAGGTCGTACCTTTTCGTAAGTGTCTCCCAGCACAATCGGAGGCTCAGCACGTTTGAGATAAGCTCGCAGATCATCGACGGCGCGCCGTTGCTGACGGTCCGTGTGCTTGTCATCATCTCGCTTGGCAGCTCGCTTTTCACGAAGCTACTCATAATTAAAAGAAAAAGCAAGGGTTTCACAAAGTATTAGTTTGGGTTGCTTCTCTGAGTAAACGGCTTTGACATTTAAAAAGAAAATGGTAGTTGCTTACCCTTTCGAAGATCAGTTGCAGAATGTCAATATCAATGTTAGCAGTCCGTCGATCATCCTTCATCACAGCAAGAAATTCTTGGACATCGCTCGTTGGCGTAAGCTCAAACCGTTTATCCTGTTACGCATTTGAAAAGAATTGGTCAGTTCACTCTCATGGCTAGAATAGAAGTGATGTGCGTGTGCAAAGCAGAAAACTCACTTCGAGAACATCCAAGACGTCATTTCTTGGCCCTCGGAGAGACCGCTCCTCCTCCTCAACGACATCCCAAAAGAGTTCTTGAGGCGTAGAACCATCGTGACCTAGCATGTTTGTATATCGCTCGTCTTCCTCAATCAGTGGATGGATGGTGCTCCATTGCACGCCCGGCTTGATCTTGCCATCCTTGCGAAGCTCGGACAGGAGCGACTTGAATGCGTCTCGTGCTCTGCGTTCTCGACGATACTTCATCTTCTTTTCGTACTGCTTTTGCTCATTGAGTGCGCGCTCAAGGGACTTGATGTGGTCCTGAAAGGTGATGAGAGTATCGTGTTTAGTGAGCGCCTCGAATGTTTCATCGTCCTGAAAGGCCGAAGAGATGATATCTTGGGCCTCGCTCCATCGCGTGTAGGCTTTGATTCTTAATTTGGGCAGAAGCTCTTTGAGGGCATCCAGCGCATTCTGGCGCGCCTTGATTTGACGCTCCTTGTGCGCCTTCTTCAGTCCGACAACATACTCCTCGAAGAGCTGTCGTCGCTCATGCTCATCGTCTGTGGATCGGAAAATGGTCTCGCCTTCAATCATAGGTCGGGCCGTCTTCCAGCGCGTGTAGTGAACAATTTCAGGATGACGCTTGAGCATGGTTTCAAAGTCGGCGCGCAGCTTGCTCATGCGTTCCTCGGCGCGCTCCTTGTCCTGGACTATCACATCCTGACAGTATTTCTCGAAAGCATCTCTCCTGCCCTTTGGGTCGCGAATCGACCGATACTGCGGGTCCTTTATGGTTGCCCGCATGGCCTGCTCCCAGGTCCAGTCGGGTTGCACGCCGCTGCGTTTGAGCAGCTTCATAAAGGCCGCCTCGGCCTCTTCGGCGGATGCAAATTCCGGCTCGTCGTTGGTGGCCGGGATGAATGCGTGAGACTTGTCTTCGCCTCCGTAGCCTCCCCGGCGCGATTCCGGACCCGAGTCGCGATATTCTCGCGAATGGTCGTGCGAGTGGTGCGCGTGGCCACCGTTTGGACCGTAGCCATGTCCGTGACTACTTGGCTGTCCAAGAGCCTTCCTGTAGACATCCGGCATCTCCCATGAGCTCTGCTTCGTCTCGGTATTGTACCAGTACTTTCGGCCTCCCTCGGCGGTGTACTCCTTCCACGGTTGGTTGGACAGAGCGCGCTAAGCAGGTCAGTCAGCGGAAGCCTTTCGAGATGGCGAGTGAGCGATTCCCCCAGAGAAAAAGGAAGACATACTTCTGCAGCAGACATGAGATCCTCCGGCTTCGTCCACTGCGTCACCTTGGTCGCGCTGTTGTAGTAGTAAGACCTGCCATCAGGAGTGTGGTGCTCCTGCCAGGCCGAAGCGGCTGGGCCACCGTATCCGTTCATCACGCAAGATGGTCGGATGGCCACTGTGAGGAGCTTGTTTCGGACGAGGACGAATGTGCCAAGGGTGGGAAGACGGTAAAAGAAAATGCTCTGTGCTCTGGGATGAGCCGACGAGTATTGCCCGGGTGGATAAAGAAGAAGTGATGGAAGCAAAATATCGCCAGAATCACGCACGGACCAACTGAGCGAGCTCCGCCGACGCAAAGGCGGGGGCCTCCCTCGCGTGCTTCGGTACGTACCAAGGCCGGGCACCTCCTCCCGCACCTCTCTCGCACCTCGCTCACGCAGAGATGTCCTCGGCCCAGTCGAAATAGATGAAATGCACAACAAGGAGAAGAACGGCCGAGTAGACGCATCATGATTGACGACCAGTATACCCACACAGTATCGTTTCGCTTCCCACCAGCATCATGACCCGCCCAAGCACAGACGGCAGCCTCCAGGGGCCGGGCCCAGCCGATGACGCAGGCGACGACTTCGTCGAGCAGTCGTACCTCACGTACGCGGTGCCGTCACGAACAAACCTCGACCTCGACCAGTCTTTCCGAGATGTCGACGTCGGCGAGTCGATCCTCGACGCGCTCGAGCAGCGAGACTCGCTCTACTTTGGTGAGTCCCGCGTTGGAATGCATCATGCCGGGTGCCATGATGACGACGTGCTGGATGTGTGCTAAGCCGCCCCACGCAGACGAGACAGTCGAGGTGCTTCTCGTCCTCAAGATGCCCTGGCTGGACGAAGACGCTCTCCGGGCACGGATCAGACGGCTGGTCATCTCGCTCGAGGTGCGCATCGCCAACGCCGGCTCGGCGGACCGAGACACGCTCCCCGCCGCCGAGACCATCTTCAAGGGCCACGCCGACGACGTGGCGGACCCCTTTACCATCGTGGGCCACGACGGGTCGTCGCAGCACGTCCACGCCATGTGGAAGCTGCCCGTGTTCCTCGCCCGGCCGCGGATGCGACTGCAGCGTCCGGCCGTCCTCTTCTCGGCGTCGGCGAGCCTCCGGCCGGCCGCCATGGGCGACATCAGCACCCGCGGCTCGGGATGCCTGCAAAGCGGCATGCCCTCCAGCTTCAACCTCCTCGAGGCCTTCGCCTCGGACCCGGCCCTCCACGGCGTGCAGCCGCGACTGTCGGC
>SRQA01000948.1:0-14360 GCA_018360365.1 Claviceps citrina | reverse complement strand
AGAAAGAAGGGGTATTTACTTTATAAATAATAAAAGCCTAATTACCTAGAAGCTTAAGATAATAGCCCTAGCCCCCTTAATGCCTTAACCCCCTAAAGTAAAAAAGACTATAACCTTATAAACCTCTTAAATTACTTAATTATTAATAAAAGAAAGAGGCAGAAGCTACCTACCCCTTATAGAAATAACTTAAAGCTACCTTAACTCTTTTATATAAGAAACTATATAAGAGGTCTTATATTCTCTTAGAAAAATCCCCTCCCTGCCCCCTATAATAGCTATAAGAGACTTTAAGTAAGAATACCTATAAGCTTTATAATTTACCCTAATACCCTTTAATCCCTCTAAGGTATTACTTCTACCTCTAGAGATATAGAGACCCTTTAGAGGAATATATAAGGAGCCTATAAGATTAATTAATTTATTAATAGTAATTATAAAGAAGATTATAAACCTCTATAAGGTTTACTTTAATAATAATAAGTATAGTAAAGACCTTTATAACTTCTTTTATAATAAATATAGTATATTTCTTGCCCTTTATAACTAACTTAATATTCCTAAGAATGCTTTTTATAAAGCCTTCCTTATAATGCTTAAGGGTAATATAGCTATATATTATAAAAACTATATTTAAGGCCTAGGGATAACCTTTAATAAAATAGTATAATTTATTAGAGAACGCTTTAAAACCTAGAATATAGGCTAAGTTTACTAGATAAACCTTAGGACTATTATACTTTATAAGGTAATAACTAAGAACCCTAAGAAAAGTATAACTAAGGCTTTTAACCTTCTTACTAACTAGATTCTTAAGATTTATTATAGACTTTAAGGAAGCTATATTAATAATATAAAAATATAAAACACCCTTCTTACCACTATTAATAATATCTCTAAATATAGCTATGCTATCTATAATAGCTACTTAATATATAAAGACCTTACTACTAAAATCTAGAAATTTATTAGGATTACTAAGAAGGATAAACGCCTTAAACATAGCGGATTCCTTTAGTATAATAAGACTCTAAGATATAAGGCTCTAAGACAATAGACTTTATAATTATTACTTGCTTTCTATATGAACTATAAGTTTAGCTAGAGCTATAGCTATACTCTATAAGGTATATAATAAAGAAAGACCCTATAATACTATATTTATAGTAAGGAAAAATATTAGTCTATAAAGCATTTCTCTTAAGAGTGTTAAAACGCTAGATTTAATTAGAACTATCTCCTAATATATTATAATAAGCCTATAGACTAAAAGTAGTAGTAATTCCTTCTTAATATTAAAGGATTATATAATTCTAACCTTAATAACCTTAACTTAGAAGAGATTTATAATATAATTTATAAGACTAAAGTTATAATAACTTCTACTACTATCTAGTCCTCCCTAACCCCTTAAAGATAGCCTAACCCTAATACCTTTAATAATAATGCTCCTATAATGTTATAATTCCTTACCTATGCCCTTAAGATCTTTATATTATCTTCTAAAGTGCCTAAAGGCATAGAAATTATTAAATTCCTTTATTATAAAGCTTTATGCTACGCTCTTTCTTAAAGAGATCCCTATATTGTTTTTACTACTAATATTACTAATAATATAATTACTACTAATTATATAGTAAAATTACGCTATTTTAGTAAGATTTTCTATAGCATCCTGCTAGATACTAGTGCCTTAGGGGTCTTAATAGCTAGGATACCCTAGGTTAAGGCTTTGTAGCGCTTAATGCTATAGTTACAGATTAATAAGGCTTAATAATATAAGATTAGCTTTAGAGCAGGAAAAGCCCTCTCTAAAGGCGTCCTTTATATACTAACTATACTTAAAGATATTAACTTCTACGTTCTGCCTATAAACACTCCCTTCTTATATTATATTATAGATATAGACTAGATAGGCATAAGGCTAGATAATCTATAGAATATACTAATCTAAGGGACTAAAAAGGTCCCTATAACATAATAATAGGGTTACCTATAGTAGTATCTAGAGCCTAAGCTAGTAATTGCCTTTTACCTTATAAAGAAAGAGCTCCGTTAGCTTTACTACTAATTTAGCTACCCCTCTATAGCTTGCTTATTAAAGATCTTAAACTAGGCTAATAAGGAATTTAACCCTTGCCTTCTTATAAAACTTGTAAGGTTCTGTAAGTAATATTAACTTAAGGAGAAGGGACTAGGTAGGTTAAAGTTTATACTATAAAAGGACTATAACTTTAACTATAAGATCTTTGTGGATATCCTTTATATTAATAGTAAGCTAGTTCTTTATATTATTAACGCTATAATTACTTTCTAAGCTACACGCTTCTTAGATTTAAAGAAGCAAACTATAAAGGATATCTAGGATACTATTTAATCTTACTAGATTAATTTATATCTTAGCCTGCTAGATTAGATATCTTATAATGCTAGAAAGAACTTTACATTAGTAGAGTTTTATTAATACGCCTAATCCCTAGCTATTAATATTAATAAAGTTACTATTAAATTCTATAATAGTATTAGTAAGGTTAAGAGATATTATAGCCCGCTCTAAAAAGCCTATAATATTCTTAAAAGCAAATTAGAAACCTACTTACTGCCTAATAAGATGCTTTAAATAGCTATAAAAGCTATAAATAATTCTATAGGCTCTAATAGCCTTATACTAACCCTCCTTATGTTTAGCGTGTATCTATGCTTATTATATAACTTGCTACCTTCCTTTTTTATTATATAATACGCTAAAGCTATTTACAAGGCTATATTTAATGCCTATAAGGCTATAGTAAAGCGTTAAGTATAAGACACCCTTGCCCTTTATAATAAACCTATAACCCTTCTAACCTATTATCTCTTATTATAATTAAATATTTAGGTCTAGCATAAGAAAGATAGCTAGTAAGGACCTTTTAAGCTCTTATCCACTAAAGGAGAGACTTATATAGTAGAAATGCCTTATAGCCTAGCCTAATTTAGTATTATATTTATTAAGCCCTTCCTTTATAATATATCCCTTAAGAAAGAAGCCCTTTAAATTATTAAACTACTTAATCTTATAAACCTAGAGGCTTATAATAGTAATAATATTACTACTTACACTAATAGTGCTAATAAAGGCGCTAACTATGCTATACTAACTAACACTAGTAGTAGCTATCCTATAAAGAGAGGCCGCGGAAGGCCTTATAAGATTAGATTCCTTAATAAAGAGGTCTAATTAACCACAGACCTAATACTTACTATAATACTAGAGCAAAATAAAGCTGCAGAAAGCTTATAAGAAATTATAACCCCTTAGGTAAAGAGAGGCTATAGATATTTATAAAAGACCCCTTTAATTAATAAAGACTTTATAGAGATTATATTCTTTAAGGCATTCCTTATATACAAAGGCATTATAGCCTTCCTCTTTACTAAAGAAAAGGCAGATATAGTTCTAGCAAATAATCTATGCTAATAAGGAAAGATTATAACCCTAGGCAAGCCTTTTAAGCTCTCTAACTATAAGGAAATTAAGGCTTTGCTAGCTTATAATATCTTTTGCTTTAAACCCTTTAACCTATATAAATATAGCGTGGAATATATCTTTAAGAGCTGCCTTATAAGAGAGATTAAGGGCAAAGGCACTAATAAACTATATAAGAAATCCTGCCTTATAATCTAAGGCTATAATAATGCTAGCAAAGAAACTATCTTAATACAATCCCTAATAATTTAATGCGTAAGCTAGAGGCTTATTATAGCCCTTGCCCCTTTACTTAGTAAGAGAGATATTTATATGTGGATTTATAATATTATATAGGCATATATATAGTTAAACACTACCTTTAATTATATAATACTAGCGTACCTCCCTAAAGAAATTAAAGACTAGTATCCCTAAGGCATAATTATAGTAGTAATTAGACCCCTTTATAGTATTATAAAAGCTAGTATATATTAGTAGGTAATATACTTTACACACTACTATAAAAAGCTTAGTATAATAACCTCTTTATATAATCCCTATATGCTTATTACTACTTTTAATAATGCCTTTAGTGTTATAAGCATATAGATAAATAACACCCTTATTTTTAGTAACTAGCCTTTCTCTAACTATAAGGAAGATTAATTAATTAAGGCTAATTTTACTATAAAGCCTAAAGAGAAGCTTATACTAAATAATATACTTCTTTTTAATAGTTATAAGCTAATGCTTTTAATAGATTCTATAATATATTTATAGTAGAAAGGTTAAGCCTCTAAACTTAAGCTAATTAACCTCTCTTTAGAGACTGCCTAGAAGGAATATATAGAGTAAAGAGCTTGTAAAGCGTATATTATAATAATATGCTAACCTAAAGCTTTATTTAACTTATTTACTACTGCCTAAAAATAGTAACCTAATGTTAATAATATTAAGGCCCTTAATAAGAGAATTAAGTAGTAAATATAGTATATAGACTGTGGATTAATATATATACTACTTAATCTTATAACTTTAAAGCTCTTTGTTTTTATTAATAGCTCCTTTGTAAATAACTATAATTATAGCTTATAAATTAGGTATGTTATTATAATTAGTAACAAAAGCTCCCTTTATAATAATAATATAGAGTTTATGTTTAAAGGCAATATTATTATGTATAGCTTTATAAAGTGTAAGCGCGTTATTTAAAGCGCACTAGCTTCTAAGCTTTATAGCATAGTTTAAGGCGTTAATATAGCTTATATAATTAGTATAACCCTAAATATAATTATAACCTAGCTCTCTTTACTTAATATCCCTCTTATTCTTTATACTAACTCTTATTCCCTCTATAAGTGCCTTGTTAAGCTTAGTACTATAAAAGAGAAGTGCCTTATAATTAATATTATAGCCCTAAGGTAATTATATAAGCGCTATAAGATCTTTAAGATCTAATAGATTCTTAGGAAGGATAACCTAGCTAATATAATAATAAAGTTATTACTAAATTATATACTTAAGGCTCTTATTAATAATAATAAAGTTATAATTTAGCTTAAAGGCTAGGTTTAGTGTATGTTATAACTATAGGAGCAATTTAATATGTAGGATATTATTTAATCTTATAATACTAGAAAACACACTCTTTTTCCTTCTCTTTTTGTCTTGTTTTTATATATATAACCCTTTAACCTTTCTTATATTATTACTATAGAAAAGCTAGAGGACTAGGATTTTTTGCTATTATTACTATATTACTTAAGATCTTTGTATTTAAATCTATAGGCTATAGCTGCTATGCTTAAGATTTATATATCTTAAGCAGCTCCCTTTTGTTATATATAATTATAATAACTTTTATAATAAAAAGAGAGAATTCCTAGTGTTAGAATTATTATATATATTATAGGTTAACCTTAGTACCCTTAGCTTAGCCTATGGCTCTGCCTAGCTAAGTAAGAATATATATAATATAATTAGCTACACTACAAACCACTACACAAATATAGGGCACGTAGAGTTTAATATATATAAAAGGAGGTATATAACAAACCCCTTAGATAGCTTTCTCTTAGAAAATATAACTAAATAAAACCCCTTTATGTGTACACACCTTTTACCTGTGGTTACGCGTAACCCATAGGTATCTTTTACCTATGCTCATCCAACACTTACCTAATACTTAATAAGTCTTAACTTTTTTTTATAAAAAAAAGAAAATATTTTAAAAGTAAAAATATATAAAACTAAAGTAAAAGTATTTACTAAATATTTTTTTTTAGTTTTAAATACTAAATTAAATAATATTTTATTAGAAATAAATACTTATTTTAAGATTATTATATTCCTTAATAATAATTACTTTAATCTAAAGAAAATCTAGTAAATTATTTAATTTATAGCTAGCTAAAAAATACTTAAAATTAATAAGATTTTAGTAAGGTTCATTAAGGCTTATAATAAACCCTTAGCTACTATACTTATTATACTTCTTAATACTTATTATTAAATTAAATACTACCTAAAATTATACTAAAAAAGTTTTATAATAGTTTTTAAAAAAACTAAAGAAAACCCTTATAAATCTATAAAAAGTAAAAGTATAGTACTTTATTACTCTTTTAAATATTATTAAAAAAGTAATAAAAGTAATAATAATAATATAGCTTATTAATATTACTAAGAAAGAAAAGGCCTTACTTAAAATATAAATAAAGAATTATACTAAAAGGTTAATAAAATATGCTTTTAATATACTAAAGAAAGTAATAAAAGTAATATAATATTATAATAAAATTATATTACTTTTATAACTAAATATATTAATTACTTTTAATATTATTTACTAATACTAGCTACTTTATATTATATTATAATAAAGTATCTCTAACTAAATAATAGTATAAACTTAAAGGTTTATTATAAATAAAATAATAATTTTTTTATTTAAAAACTAATTATTTAATATATACTTAGTTAGGGCTAGGGTTTCTTAAGGTTTTTTTATTTTCTTAATTTTTTTTTATATTATACTTTTATATAATAAGCTTATATATATAAAGTTTATACTTACCTTAGGATTTTTAAATAATATAAATATTATTATATATAAAAAAACTATAAAAAAAAACTAAGCTTATTTTAAGTTTATATAAAAAATTTACTAAAAATAATTTAAAAAGTCTAGCCTTAAGTTTTATTTTTAAAAAAGTAAGTTAATATATTTTATATATTATTACTACCTTAATATTACCTTAGTTTAACTTAATATTATAATAATATAGTTAGTTTAGTTTATTTAATTCTTAAGTATTTAGGTTTATTAAAAACTATATTAAAAAATATACTAAGCTAAAATTATAACTAAGCTAAAGTAATAATAGCTTACTTTAATATTACTTATAATATTTATATAAGGCTATAGCTTTTATAAAGTAAAGCTATTTTATACCTAAGTTATTAAAAGTATAATTACTTATAATATAAGATCTTACTATACCTAAGCTAAGTATAGTAAGGTTATAAAAGGTATAGTAAAGGTATTTATAGTTAAATAAAATAAATACCTTTAGATTATTATTAGTATTTATAAAGCTATGCTTTTTTTATTACTTAAGACTAAAGTAATTATCTTTTTTCTAAACCTTTATTTAAACTTTTATTACTAAAAATATTATAAATAATTAAAGTTTAGTAAAATAATAATAAAAAAATATAATATATATATAATAATAATAACCTTATTATATAACTAAAGAAATTATAAATAACTTAAATACCCCTTACTAGCTTATATAATATTATTAAGAAAGCCCTCCCTTACTTTTAATAACTTATTAGCTAAGAAAAAACTTAAGTAAAAATAAAAAAATAAGTAATATTATAATAAAAATAATACTTAAAAGTGCTAGCTATAATATACCTTTATAGTAATAAAATATAGCCTAAGCTTTTACTTCATATATAAGGTCATACTTTTTTATAAAATAATATAAAAGTATAAGTTTATTACTTTTATTTAAATATATATAAAAAAAATAAAGTTATAAGCTTTTTTGTATAAAAAATATATACTAAAAGCAAACTCTTTACTTTACTTTTATAAAAGTGTTTTAAAAATATACTATTATATTATTATAAAATACTTATAGTTTACTAAGCTTTAGCTTATTTATTTAAATTTTAATTCTTTTTATGACTAATATAAAGTAATTATTATTTTTAATAATTATTACTTTACTTTTATTATAGCTTATTAGCTTATATAAATAAAATAGCTAGGATAATTTACCTTAGTAGTATATTTATATAAGAACTAAAAAAAAGTAAAAGCTAGGGAAGTAAAGGGCTTTAGCTAAAGGCTAGTAAAAGCTATAATAAACTAGGAAAATAATTACTCTTATATTATAATTAAATAACCTAAAAATAATACTTATATTAAGACTTAATTAATCAAGCCTTAGGAAAAAAAGGGATAAGTAAGACCTAAACTAATTAACTTATATATAATAAAGTAAACCTAAATAATAAAGGAAAAAAAAGGAAAAATTTTATAAATAAAGGAAATTAGCCCTAGCCCTGCCCCTAGCCCTAACCTTACCCCTTACCCTAACCTCTCTTACTTTAGCTACTTTTAGGTAAGTGCTTATAAAAGTACTTTACTAAAGGGCCTAAAGTTTTAAGCTTCTTAAACTTACTTTTATTTCCCCTTACTTACTTATTAAATATATACTTTACTAAAGTATATTACTTAATAAAAATAAAGTACTTTATATACTTTTATACCTTAAAGTTATACTTTATTTTCTCCTTTACTTACTATAATATTATTATTATTATTACTATTATTATAACCTTTTTTTAGTATTAAATTACTTTAAATACCTTATAAGCTTATCTTTTACCTTTCTTTACTTATAGCTATATTATCTGTTATTATATTACTAGCTTAACTATTATTACTTTATAAAAGGCTTTTTTAAATACTAAATAAGTTTACTCTTTAGCTTACTAAGCTTTTATTACTTTTTTTAGTATATAGTTAGCTATTATTTTATTAGTATTTATAGCTAAAAGCTAGCCTTTATTATAAGTATATTATACTATTACTTTAAGGGAGTTAGTAATTTATTATTATACTAATAGGTTTTTATAATATAAGAAAATTTCCTTTTTATAAAAGATAATATTTTTATAATATAAGGCTATTTTGTTTAGTATTATATTAAGTTACTTATAAAGAAACATAAAACTAAAGTAACTAAAGCTAAGGTACTTTCTAAATTAATTACTTATATAGCTTTATTTTATAAGGTATTATATTATACTTATTATATATAAAATTAGTAAATATATTATAGGGATGTAGCATGCATACACCTGTGTAGTATGTCTTAGCTATAAAGCTAAGACCTCTTAGCTCTCTTCCTACTCTTTTATATATATAAAAAGTAAGTAAATACTTTTTTTCTTTTTTTATACTTTTTTTTTCTCTTTTTTCTTTTAAATAAATTATTATTACTTAATAAAGCTTATAATTAAAATATTAATTTAATATTATTATTATATAATAATATATCTTAACCCCTTATAAATTATAGTAAAAGTATTACTTTTAAGTAATATAGCTTTAGTTTAAACTCTTTAATTTTATATTATAAATTTAACTTATAATAAAAAAGAAAGACTTTTACTTTAGAAAAATAATAAAATAAAAAATATAAAAGTAACTTTAAAAGTATTATAAATTAAATAAACCCTTAAGTATTTATAAGTATTTATAATTTAGTTTTAAGAAAGAATTTATAACTTAGAAAAGGCTTTTTATTAATAAGTATTATAAAATTAAAGGCTTTAAAAAAATTCTAAAGAAAGTTTTTAAAGCCTTTAAGTAATATTAAATAAATAAGCTACTTAAAATATATAAGTTAAAAAATAGCTAGTAAAAGTAATAACTTACCTTAACTTTTAAAGTATATAATTTTTTAATAACTATAAAAGTAAGAATTTTATAGTAGTAATTATAAAAGTAAATATATTTAAAAATATTTAATTTAAGAGAAATTAGCTAGTAATAATATTATTTACTTTTTTAAATAATTATAAAATAAGTAATACTTTACTTAAAAAAAAGCTACTTTCTTAGCCTTTAAAATTTAATAAAACTTATATAAATTTCCTTATATAAGAAAAAGCTATAAAGCATAAGCTTAATTAAAATATAGCCTTTATTAGTAAGCTATTAAATAAATTTTATATTATTTTTAAAAAGCTAAAATCTTTAGCCCTTAAAGTTACTAACTTTTTTTTTATTAAAAAAAGCACTTATAATTTAAAAAATCCTAATAACTTTATAGCTTTTTTATATACTTATTATTATAACTTAAATAAAAAAGTAATAAAAACTACTATATTATTTAAACTAAAATAAGCTTTTAATACTAGATTTATTAACTTTCTAACTACTTAAGAGTTATAATTAGTAAAAGTAAGTAATATTAAATAAAGTAACTTAGTAAAGTTTAAAATATTAGTTATAGCCTTAAATAAGCTACTAAAAAGTGCTTTAGTTATAATTTTCTTATTAGTAAATTTTTAAGAAAAAGTTAGTAAAATTAATAAAATTATATTAAAATTAAAAGCCCTTAAAAAAAAAAGGGAATTCTTAGTTTAATTTTAAAGAAAACTATAATAAACCTATATAATCTAATAAGAATAGTAAGGGTAATACTAATATAAGTAGTATTAATATTATAAAAACTAAGAATAATAAAGGAAAAAAAAAGTAATATATTATTTAAGTAACTTAAGAAAAATAAAAGAAAAAGCTAGAAAATAAGCTTTACCTTTACTATAAAGAAAAGAACTATAAAGTGCCTTAATACTTAATAGCTTTACTTTTTTAACTAAAGAAATTTAAGGTAAATTATATTAAATTTAAAAAAATAAAAAATAAAATAAAACTTTTAATAATAAAGGAAAAGAGTAGTTTTTAAGTAAAGGCATACTTAAAAGCCAAAGAAAAACCCTAACCTAAATTAAAATAATTAACTAAAAATAAATAATAGTTTTTTTTTAGTACTTTTATTATATAATTAAATTATATTTATAAATAATATACTAGTTAATAAGGAATATACTAATTATATTATAACAAATAAATAGTTTATAACTAAATTAAGCTTTTTATATATACTTATTTCTCCTAAAAGATTAATTAAAGTAATTTCTTAGAATTTCTAAATAAACAAAATAACTTACTTTAAAGTAAACCTTAAGAAATATAAAATAATTATTTAAGCTTATATTATACTAAAGCTTTACTATAATATTATTTTAGGTAAAGAATAAATAAAATATAAAAATATTATATATTATATAACTAAGTATAAGATTACTATTAGTAATATAAATAAATTAAAAGTCTTTAAAGTTAGGTATAATAATAAATAATTAAAGTAAAAAAAGCTTATTATAATAGCTACTTTTATTATAAGAGCTAAAATTAAATATATATATAAAAGACTTAAAAAAAAGAAAAAATAAAAAGACTTTATTTATCTTATTATATTAGCTAATATAAATAAGGCTTTAGCTTTAAAAAAAAAGTTAAGTTAGAAAATAAACTTTTATAAAAACTCTAGGAATTTAAAAAGCTATTTATAAAATTAAAAAGTAAAGAATTACCTTTTTATAAGAAAGAAGCTAATTATAAAATTAACTTAATTAAAGGACCTAATAGAAAGAAGCTAGTAATTTCTTAAAAACTATTATATAAAATATTTAAAAATAAACTCGTAATATTATATTATATATTAATAAACTTATTAAATAAGTAATATATTTAAGTAAGTAGCTTACTAATAAAAATACTAGTTTTATTTATAAAAAAACCTAAAAAAAGTTTATATTTTTATATAAATTATAAAAGGTTAAATAATATTACCTAAGCAAATTAATATATACTACTACTTATTAAGAAAATACTAAATTACTTAGCTAAAGTAAAATAATTCTTAAAATTTAATATATAAGCTACTTTTTATAAGATAAGAATTTAGAAAGAAAATAAGTAAAAAATAGCCTTTTAAACTAAATTTAAACTATTTAAATATTTACTTATATTATTTAAATTATTAAAAGCACTAGCTATCTTTTAATATTATGTAAATAATATACTTTAGTAATACCTAAATATATTTATATTAGTATATATTAATAATATTTTAGTATATTTAATAAAATTAAAGAAGAATTATATTAAAAAAGTAAAGAAAGTACTCTAAGCTTTAAAGAAAGTAGGGTTATATTTAAATATTAATAAGTATAATTTCTTTATTTAAGAAATAAAATATTTAGGATTTATTATTAAAATAAGTAAAAAAATCTATATAAACCCTAAAAAAGTATAAGCTATTAAAGACTAAAAAGCCTTAAAATTCCTTAAGCAAGTAAGAAGCTTCTTAAGCTTTATAAACTTTTATTAATAATTTATTTTAAAATACTTTAATATAGCTTTACTTTTTCTTACTTTAATAAAAAAAATACCTTTTATATAAAAAAAATAAGAAACTACCTTTTAAAAACTTAAAAATCTCTTTATTTTAAAGCTAATTTTAGCTTAGTAAGACCCTAACCTTAAAATAAAAGTAAAAGCTAATTACTTTAGCTATACTTATAAAAAATATTTATTTTAAAAGGGTAAAAATAAAATTTAAAAACTAGTAGCTTACTTTTTAAAAAAACTTACTTTTACTAAGTATAATTATAAAATCTTTAATAAAAAACTTCTTATAATTATTAAATACTTTAAAGTATAGTCCCCTAAGCTAAGAAGTATAAAGAAATTTATTATAATTATATTTAATTATAAAAACCTTTTATACTTTATTTTAACTAAGAAGCTTACTAAGAGGCAAATTCATTAAAGAAATATCTTAGATAAATACTAGTTTTATTTAGAATTCTAACTAGGAGTAGTAAGCGCTCTTTCTAATACTTTATTTTAATAAAAATAAAATATATTGACTAATATTAATAATAAGTAAATATTAAGCTAGGTTTTTTAATTACTAAGGAATAAATAGCTACTAGCTTTAAAGCTATAAAATAATATAGCTATAAAAACCTTAATAAAAGATATTTATTTACTAGAAAGTAAAGAACTCTTTATATACCTAGATTTATAATAGCTTTAGAATAAAGCTATAAAAGAAGATTAATACTTTCTTAATATTTATTAAATAGTATAATAAAAAACATAATTACTACTCTTTTTAAAAAATAACTTAAAGAAACTAATAATATTTATTATAAAATATAAAATTAATAAATAAAAATTCTTATAATTTAAGGACTAAATTTAAATTTCTAATTTAAAGCTACTTTAAATAAGTCTTATATAAAATATATATAACTCTTAGCTTATAAAATATTTTAAAAGAAAAGTATAATTACTTTAATATTAAAGGGATACTTTTAGCTAGAATTATACTAATATATAAGAAGGTTTCTTTAAAATTATAATATATATATAAAAAAAGTAATTTAGTAATAAAAAAAGTAAGGATTCCTTAAGCTATTACTTATATTAAAATATTTTAAAAGTAAGATTTTTATTAACTTTATAGTAAATCTTCTTATTATAAATAAAAATAACCTAAAAAATATTATAATAATTACTAATTATTTATTAAAAAAAGTAATACTAAAAGTAATAAAAAGTATAATAATAAAAGTATATACTAAATACTTTATTATATATTTTTAGAAATATTATAAATTTTTAAAAGCTATTATATTTAATAAATAAATAAATTAAACTAAAGCTTTTTAAAAAAAACTTTATAAACTAATTAAAATAAAGTAAAAATTAAGTATAGCTTTTTACTTAAAAACTAATAAAAGTATAAAAAAAGTAAATTAAAAAATATTAACTTATTTTTAAACTTTTATAATATATACTTAAACTAATTAAAAATAACTACTTTTAGAAGTAATATTAGCTATTAATAATAATAATACTATAAGTATAAAACTTAGTTTTTTTTTCTTATTATATAAATATTATATTATAATAATTAAAAAAGTAAAGTAAAGTATAATACTAATAAATTTACTAAAGTTAAAAGCTAAGGATTTTATTTAATAATTAAAAAAAGCTATAAAATTTACCTAACTAGTAATAGTAGCTAGCTAATAATATATAAAAAAAAGTATAAATAAGTATGAATCTCTTATAATAAAATACTAAGTAAAAGATTAAGTATAGCTATTTGTCATGAATAGGTTAGGGATATTAGAGTGAGAGATTAAGGAAGTCACGGCTTATTCGAAGGTATGTAGCAATAGGTAATAGTCTTAATTCTTGCCCCCTTCTATCTAATCTAGTTAGAGGTCTGTGCCTATATAATTATAAGTGTTATATGCCTCTAGTCCTTACTATAAGTCTAGCGGTTATACCTTACTATAAGTCTAGCGCTTATACGCGGCAAATAACCTTATTATATAACGCGAATCTAACAAAGGCTTGCTTATATAAATAAATCCTATTAGCCTAAGGTAACCTTATGGCTTTCTAGTCCTAATAGGGTAACCCTCTTTACTTGCGACTATCTTAGTTACAGAAGGTTCCCTTTGTATTACTTAATTTAAATATTATAAAATAATCTTAAAAATTTTTAATGCTTCTAATCTACGTATATCCTTTGTAATACCTATAATATTACTACTTCCCTACTTCTAATTCCTTTAAACCTTCTTTCCCCTTATTTCTTAATCTTATTACTATATACTAGCTTCCTTTTAAAGAATTCTTTAATTATATTCCTAAGGGACTTATAGATTTATAAAGTTATAGTAATGTATTTATATATTCTTTAAGTTATTATACCCTTCCTATTTAATA
>SRQA01000947.1:0-14375 GCA_018360365.1 Claviceps citrina | reverse complement strand
TATTAAGTTAATTAGAAATTATAAGTTAGCTTACTATATAAAGCTCCTAAAAGGTATAAGACTTTATAATATCTTTTATATTTTAAACTTAGAATTATATAAGAGAGATCTAAAGAGCGTACTAAAAGTAATATAGTAAGTACCTCTTCTTATAGAAGAAGATTCTTTATATATTATAAAAGGAATTATTACTTATAAGTATTAGAGAAACTAATAGAAGTACCTTATTAAATAAAAAGGGTATAATAACTTAAAGAATATATAAATATATTACTACGACTTTATAAATTTACAAGTCCCTTAGGAATATAATTAAAGAATTCTTTAAGAGAAAGCTAGTATGTAGTAATAAAATTAAGAAATAAGGAGGAAAAAGGTTTAGAGGAATTAAAAGTAAGGAAGCAGTAATATCGCAGGTATTACAAAGGATATACGCAGATTAGAAGCATTAAAAATTTTTAGAATTAGGCAACACAAAGGAAACCTTCTGCGACTAAGACAGTTACAAGCGGAGAGGGTCACCCTGTTAGGACTAGAAAGCCACAAGGTTGCCTTAGGCTAACAGGATCTATTTACATAAGCAAGCCTCTGTTAGATTCGCGTTATATAATAAGGTTATTCGCCGCGTATAAGCGCTAGACTTATAGCGAGGTATAACCGCTAGACTTATAGTAAGGTATAACCACTAGACTTATAGTAAGAACTAGAGGCATGTAATACTTGTAATTATATAGGCACAGACCTCTAACTAGATTAGATAGAAGGGGGCAAGAATTAAGACTGTTACCTATTGCTATATACCTTCGAATAAGCCGTGACTTCCTTAATCTCTTACTCTAATATCCCTAACCTATTTATAACACTATTAGGCTTTAAAGGCTATAATTAGGCAATATATATAAGCTAGGCACTATATAACTATAGGCATATCTTAGGGCTCTAGATTAAATTAAAGATATTAATAATAATATAAACAAAGATATAGCTAATAAGGGTAATAAGGCTAACATAGCTAATAAGGATTATAGTAATTATAATGCCTTAGGCTAGGAGTAGAATATTATGCAAATTCCTAAGGAATTTAAGGGTAATATTAATGCTTAGATTAAAGGCAAAATTATAGCAAAGAAGGCGTTTATAAAGGTTAAGAGGGAGCTCTTATAAATAGCTTTAAACTAATAGTTGCCTTGCGAATAGCTTTAATTATATGTGTGTGTGTATAGCACGGTCGCGACTATAAGCCCTATATAGGGCTGTGGCCTTAGATAATAACTACGTAGGTTATGTGTGAATTACTATAGAACGCTAGTAGCGGCAGTCTTCCGCCACAGCTAGCCACAGGTTAGGTGCCGCCGACTCTACGCTAGGTGCCAAATAAATCGACCCTATTATTACCCTAATACTACTTTAGTCTAACTTAGGACTATAATAATATAGCTAGTTTAGTTTGCCTAATTCTTAGGGGCTTAGGTTTACTAAAAGCTAAGTTAGAAAGCATACTAGGCTAAGACTATAGCTAAGCTAAAGTAGTAATAGCTTACTTTTATATTACTTATAGTATTTATATAAAGCTATAGCTTTTATAAGGCAAGGCTACTTTACACCTAGGTTATTAAAAGTATAATTACTTATAGAATAAAATCCTACTATACTTAGGCTAAGTATAGTAAGGTTATAAAAGGTATAATAAAAGTATTTATAGTTAAGTAAAACAAATACTTTTAAATTATTACTAAGGCTTATAAAGCTATACTACTTCTACTACTTAAGACTAAAGTAGCTATCCCCTCCCTAGACCTTTATCTAAACTTTTATTGCTAGAAATACTATAAATAATTAGAATTTAGTAAAATAATAAAGAGAATATATAGTATATATATAGTAGTAGTAACCTTACTTTATAACTAAAGGATATATAAATAGCCTAGACACCCCCTACTAGCCTATATAGCATTACTAAAAAGGCCCCCCCCTGCTTTTAATAACTTATTAGCTAAGAAGAAACTTAAGTAAAACTAAAGAAATAAATAATATTATAATAAAAATAATACTTAGGAGCGCTAGCTATAATATACCCTTATAGTAATAAAATATAGCCTAAGCTTTTACTTTATATATAAGGTAATACTTTTTTATAAGGTAATATAAAAGTATAAGTCTACTACCCTTATTTAAATATATATAAAGAAAATAAGGCTATAAGCCTTTTTATATAAGAAATATATACTAAAGGCAGACTCCTTACTCTGCCCCTATAGGAATACCTTAGAGATATATTATTATATTATTATAAAATACTTATAATTTACTAAGCTTTAGCTTATTTATCTAGATTCTAGTTCCCTTTAAAACTAATATAAAGTAACTATTACTCTTAATAACTACTATACTACTCTTATTATAGCCTATTAACTTATATAAATAAAATAGCTAGGATAATTTACCTTAGTAGTATATTTATATAAGGACTAGGAAGAGGCAAAGGCTATAAAGGCAAAGGGCTCTAGCTAAGGGCTAGTAGGGGCTAAGACAAACTAGGGTGATTTTACCTTTTATATATACTTTTAGTAACTATTGCTAGGACTTAGCTAGTAGGTAGCGTACCCTTTTTTATAATTAGGACCTTAGCAAACCTAATAGGGTCCGCGCGTAGCCTAATAAGCGCATATAGGTTTTCCTCCCTATACTAGGGTTTTTCCTATATGGATTAGTAGTAGAAGCTCTAGATATTAGCCCCCTAGGGAGCTAACTAGTGTACTATAATAATAATAATAATAATAAGGATTACAAGCTTTTTAATCTTTCTAAGTAAGCCTATAAAGGTTTTAGTATAAAAAAAAAGGAAAAAGGGTAAAATAACTTACTTTAAACTTGTGATAGTATTGGGCTTTGCCTAATGTAGGGCCGATGCGGGTGCGTATTAGTGGTTATGCGCACCTTGCCTTGCGCGTAGGGCTTACGCATAAGAATAGGGGGGTATTTATAGTAAGGGTATAAAGGGGGTATAATAAGGTCTTTATATTACCTTTCCTTCCTTTCTCGTTATATTTTTTAATAGTATTCTAACGCTTATTAGTAGTAGTAATAGGGCTAGTTTATAATATTTAAAAAATATCCTTTAGCCTTATATTTCTTTTAGCTACTAAAACAAACTAATATGCCTTTAAATATAAACGCAAACACACAGGCTAATAGACCTACTTCTCTAATAGTAGAAAATATAATAGTAATTCTTAATTATATTAATATAACCCTAACTATATAAGGTAATACCCTTATAGCTATATAATAGCGCTTTAATACTATATAGAAGTAGGAAGACACTACTATAGTAATAATTTAGGCTATATAGGCCGCTGCTAACTATATAATCTAATTTACTACTACTGCTGCCTTAGCTATATCCCTTCCCTTACCTACTAATATAACCCCCTTTTTTAAAGTAACTAACCTCCCTTTACCTCTTGCTATGCTTTTAGTTTACTATAAGCTAATTTTAATAAGCTTTTCTTATAATAGTAAATAATCTACTTTTAATGCCTAGCGCTTCTTTATAGTATATAAGCTATAAGTAAATTATAACTTTATTAGTTTTGCTATAAACTAGTAGATATTTATTTACTAAAACCTCTTATTCTTTATTTAAGCTAAGGTTACCTTATTCTTTAAGAAGGGTAATTTTATTTACTATAACCTAGCTACTTTTCTAAACTATTTCTCTAAGCTTTACTCTAACTCTTATTACTATAAGATAGCCCTTATTAAACTTAACTAAATAAAGTAGGCTAATAATAAATCCTTCTTTACCTTTTTTATTTACTTTAAGTAAAAACTCTCCCTTATTAGTAGCATAAGCTAGGATAATAAGGTTTATCTTGCTAAGCTATGCTATACACTTAATAAGTAAATATATAGTATATATAGTATATATATTAGCTATAGTATCTCTTATAATAACTATAATACTACTATAGAATAGTACTATACTATTACCCTAGACCTTAAAACCTTTATACTTAAGGATTACTTTTATACTAAGTGTTTAGCAAATCCTTTAGCCTAGTATTACTATACTACTAACTATAAGGGGGATATAGCTATATTTAGGGTAAATACTATAAGGACCTAGGGTAAGGGTAGGAAGAAGAAAAAGCTAAAGGCTAAGAATATAGCCTTACTTTTTGCTTAAGCGTAAGATAAGTAAGTAACTACCTAGAAGATAGTATATTACTAGGAGTCTAGTGCTTGCTTATACTATAAAAAGATAGGTTATATAGCTTATAATTACTTCCTTCTTCTCCCTTTTTAGCCTAAGGTTTATATTTAGTAAGCTATTACTAAGGCTAATAACTATAAGTATAAGGAGAAGGAGGAGGATAAGATAGGAAAAGACTAGCCTTTATAGTAAGTCTTATATAAGGGCTTCTAGGCTTTATTATATAGTAAACTCTAGGTTAGAAGAAGGTAAAGTTAATAAAGTATAATAAAATTTATAAATATATAAATTACCTAGTATTTTTTATTTTTATTCTCTTTAACTTATCCTTCTTTATAAACACCCTAATTAACTATAGCTATAAGTACTATAATACTATTAGTAAGTCTGCTACTTAATAGCTAGGCCTTAAGCTTATTTAGCTACCTTTAAGGCGCTAGGTAAGGACTACTATTAAGGTTTAATAGTAAGAATAATAAGCACTTAAGAGAGAGTCTAGTATTACTTACCTTACTTATACTATAATTAATATTAATAGCTAGTAGTTATTTATTTGCCTTTATATAGTCCTAGGCCTTGCCTAGGATATAATCTTTAGCCTACTATAAATAAAATACTATAATATTACTCTTTATACTACTTAGTAAAAGCTAATAGTAAGTATAGCAAAAGGCTTTATAGTATAAGAGTCCTTAAGTTATGCCTAAGGCAAGGCTATATAGGGCATAATAAGGTTTGCTTTTATAGCTATAGCTAAGCAAGCTTACTACCTTTAGGATATAATTATTTAGTTTATAAGCACTAGCTTATATAAGTTAATATTTATTTTTTAGGTTACTATACCTAAGTTATAGCCTAAGGACCCTTATATAGCCCTACTAGCTAAGCTTTATAACTTTACTAATCTCTTTAATAAGTCTAAGGTAAATACTCTCCTACTTTATTATAGTACCTTAGACTACTATATTTATCTTTATAAGTCTTCTAATAAGTCCCTCCCCTCTCTCCCTTAGGGCTTATTATACTCTATGCTTTAAAACTAGTAACTTAAACTCTAGTAGTAGCTTATAAAGCTCTTAAATAAGGGATAAATCTAAGCTAGCTTTTCTTTAGTAGCTACTCTAGTTCTCTTAGTTAAGAAAGCTAGCAAAGGCTAGTAGTTTTATATAAATTACTATACTCTTAATAAGATTATAAAGTAGAACTACTACCTATTACTTTTTATTAAGGAAACCCTTTGCTCTTTAGCTTATATATAATAATTTACTAAGGTAAATATTTAGGCAGCTTTCTATAAGCTATATATTACTAAGGGAGACAAGGCTTTTATAGCGTTCTAGATATAGTTTAGGCTATTTAAGTAGCTTATCTACCCCTTTAGCCTAGCAGGTGCGCCTACTACTTTCTAGTGTTATATTAATAATGCTCTTAGTAATACTCTTAGTAACTTTATTATAGTATACTTAGATAATATTCTAGTTTATTTTAGTAGCTTAAGGCGTAACTATTTATAAAAGGTTTATATAGTTTTTAGCTGCTTATAAGCAGGAGGCCTTTACCTTAACCTTAATAAGTCTATCTTTACTACCTAATAGGTTTACTACCTTAGGTATATTATTATAGTAAGCAAGAGTATATGCCCTAACCCTACTAAGGTTTAGGCTATTTAGGACTAGGCAGCCCTAATAAAGCTATAGGGTATATATAGCTTCCTTAGTTTTATAAATTTTTACTATAACTTTATTCTAAATTTCTCCTAAGTTACTAATTCCCTTTATAATCTTATAAAAAAGGGTGTTTTTTTTGTCTAGGAGTAGTAAGAGGCCTATACTTTTAATAAGCTTAAGCGCCTCTTTATCTTAAACCTAATCCTAGCTTAATAAGACCCTAACTAGAATATAATAGTTAAGGCAAACTACTCTAGTATTACTCTTAGTAGTTACCTCCTCTAGCTTTAAATAAATAGTATTTAGTACCCTATTACCTATTACTTAGCCTAGCTAACCTCTTCTTAGCAAAACTATATTATTTATAATAAGAAGCTCCTAGCTATTATCTCCTGCCTTAAGGCGTAGTTAGCTAAGCTTTAGGGTGTTTCTAAGCCCTTTATTATTTATACTAATTATAAGAGCCTTAAGTACTTTATAACCCCTAAAATTATAACTAAGTATTAGGCTTACTAAGCTAAGATACTCTTATAGTATTATTACTACTTATAGTACTAACTTATTTAGTACTAGTAGCATACTAATATACTCTTCTAATAAGGCTAGGATAAGGTAGGGCTAACCTTATAGTATAGCTGCCTTCTTTAACCTTTATTTATCTAGGCTATTTTTATAAGTAATCCTAATCCCTTTAGTACTAATATAATACTATTCTTTAGTAACTAGGTTTTTTCCTCTCCCTACCTTTAAGTGCTTTAGGATATAATAGTTACTTATAATATAGTATACTACTACTGCCTTACTACTATTCACAAGAATATATAATAATTTCCTATAAAAGCTAAGATAAGGGAGTAAATTATAAACTATAGTATTAGCACTTATAAGGTACTTTAGTTCTATAGCTAGATATAAGTACCTTAATAAAAGCTATTAATAACTACCTTTATTTAGGAGTATTATAAGTTACTAGTAGTAAGCTATCTAGGTTATAACACTACTTTCTAGACCCTTTAGCAATAGTTTTATTAGGCAGGCATATCCTAGGATATTGCCTGCTATATTTAGAATTATTACTATTATAGTAGCTATAAGAGCTACTAGTAGTAATAAGGCCTCCTAAAACCCCTCCCTATTTCTAATTACTTCTAGTCCTAAATTTTAGTTAACTTTATAATAGGCTTGCCTGTGTGTAAGCTAGCTAATCCCTCTTTCCTTATAATAATTATAAACTACCTTTCTAAGTTTATTTAGCTTAAGGCTATAACTAGTATTTTTACTAAGGCATATATAAAAAGGTTTAAAATATACTAGTAGTAGTTCTATAGGTTCCCTACCTTTATTATTACTAACTATAGCTTAGACTAGCTAAGTAAGTTTTAAACTACCTTACGCTTAATTATTAAGACTAAATAGTTACTTTTTACCTCTTACTACCCCTAGACTAATAGGGGTATAAAGCAAGCTAACTAAAAGGTATAGGCTATTCTATATTTTTATATTTCCTTCTTATAGTTTAATTAGCCTAAGCACCTAGTAGTATACTAGCTTATGCTTAATAATTAGGCTTCCTTTATTACTAGCTTTAGTCTAAACTAGCTACTTTATAAATATAATATTAATCTAGTTTAAGTCCTTATAAACCTTACTTCTAGTGCTACTATAAGCGTGGGATAGGTAGCCTAGTTTGCCTTATAACTTTAGGAGGCTTTTAAGCTAGCCTAAGTAGCTATTACCTTTCCTTAGTAATAATAATAAAATAGTATAGCTACCTCCTATTACTTTATAAAGCAGTTCTAGGTTAGGAACTAAGTATAGCTCTTCTTTTATTATATTAAAAGTAACTACCCCTTTAAGAAGCTAAACTAAGTAGTAGCTAAGTATTATATTATAATTATTCCTATACTACTAATAGTTTATCTTAATATACCCTAGGGTATTTACCTTATTTTTTATATTAACTTTATTAAGTATACTACTACTAATCTACTCCTTAGCTAGCCCTAGTATAATATATGCCTAAGGCTTATATAAGTATAAAATAATAAAAATAATAAGCTTTATAAGGAATACTAGGTTAAGAAAGTATTAGTAGCTTATAATATATAAAGCTATAGGCACTATTAGGATATTCTTATTAAATAGGTAGGACACTTAATACTAATATAAAAGCTGCTTAAGACCCTAGTAAATATATAGGCCTTAGCAAACTATAAGGTAAAATAAGGTAATATATAATATAATAATAGTCCCTAGTAGTTTCTTAAATAAGGTTCTCTTATAAAGCTATATATATTTACTACTTAGGGCTTAACTTACCCTAAATTAGTCTCCTTCCCCCTTTTTCTTACCTACTCTTTTTTCTTTCTTGCCTTAGTAAACCTTATATTAGTTACTAAGTAACTTTAGGGGTAGCTTATTATTATTAAGATTAGGGGAGGGGGTATTATACTATATTTATAATAGTACTATTAAGATTACCTATATATCCCTCTTATCTCTTTCTTTATAGTATTAATAGCTCTCTAGTATACGCTCTTCATAAGGTGTATTAGAAGTGTTAGGGGGTATTTAGTAATTCCTTTACCTATAGGCTAGGCCTATAAGATTACTATAGTAGCTATATAATACTTTATAGTATTACTATCTACTCCTTTATAGCCTTTTATATAGCCCTAAAGAACTATATAGTATACTATTAGTAGCTAGCTATAGCCTAGGTATTTTGCTTCCCTTATATAAATAGCATGCTTCTAAGCTAGGTAAGGGGTTAGACTAGTAGCTATATAGTGCCCTAAATAAGGGCGCTAGAGAATATAAGAAATAAGTTAGTAGTTATATTACTAAGTAGCGTAGGTATAGTAATCCTTATAATAAGTATATTATTAGTAAGTATAGTAATAGTAAGGGTGTTATAAATAGTCTAGATAATAACTAGGGTATACTTAGTATAGTAGTATAGGTTAGTAAATTTATCCTCTAGGGTATAGAATTTAGGTATTAAGATAGTAGCTATCTAGATTTACTAGGTTCTCTTATAATATACCTCTAGTGTAATAATAGCATAGCCCTTAGCTATAGCTTATATTAGGGCGCGTATAGTATGCCTAATATAAGAATTAGCTACTAGTATATATATATCTTATATATATTTTTAGTAAGCCTTCTAGTAACTCTTATATAACTTCCTATAGGGACTATGCTTATAATCTAGCTTACCTAATTAAATAGTAATAAGAATATACTAAATATAAGGCAGGTTAATAGTTATAAGTATAGTATTACCCTTCTTATTAAAGTCTTTTTTTATAATAAACTTACCTAAGGCCTATGCCTAGTGCTAGTATAAGAGTAGGATATTACCTTATATACTAAGAGGTAGTTATAAAAGCTAGTATAGTATGCCTAGAGGAGGCTATAGTAGCTATAGGTATATATTAATAGCTAGGGTAGGTAGGGGCTGCTTGCTAATATTTTAAAAGCTATATAAGAGAAATAATACTTAGGTATAGCCTAGGTAGTATAGTAGTAATAAGTATAATAGTAATAGCAGGCCTTAGGGTAGCTATAATATAGTAAGTAACTAAGTATAGAATTTAGTAATATAAAGTAGGCTTAGGAATAATAATAAGTTTATAAAAAAGTAATAAGTAATAAAATAAAAACTCTTTATAATAAGGGGGATAGAGAAGGATAGTTAGTAGGGCTTTAGGGGCAAATAAGATAAGGATTTTATACTTTTAACTAGTGTTTAATATAGTATTATTTAGGCTAGGTATTACGCGTAAATAATAATAATTACGGGTTCTTATAATACTAGCTAGCTATGCTAGCTATTAATAACTTACTTCTTACGCCTAATACAAGCGCCTTACTCTAACTAAGTACTAATATTAGGCGGGTTGCTTAAATATAATCTAACTACTAATAACTATTAATAGCCTATGTCTTGCTTCTATGCTAGCTATTTAGTATAGTATATTATACTTATACTATACTTATTATGTTTATTATATTACTTATTTATATTACTTAGTAGGGTTTATAGTTTTATTTAGTTTTATATTCTTTTATCTTAATTTACTTACCTATCCCTAAACTATCTCCTTAACTTACTAGTCTAGTGCCTCTCCTAGCTAGGCTAGCTTACCTTCCCTAGTAATATTTATGCTTATCTCCTAGTAACTATAAATATAATAAAAATATTTTATTTTTTAATTTACTTGCCTATAGCTTTTTCTTACTAACCCAGCGCTTTTATATAGGTAGCGTTTATATAGCTTAGCCGCTACCTAGGGCAGAAGGCTATATAATAGTATTAGGCTTTGCCTAATATAAGGCTAATATAAGTATATATTAGTAGTTATACGTACCTTGCCTTACATGTAGGGCTTATATATAAGGATAGGGGGGTATTTATAGTAAGGGTATAAAGGGGGCATAATAGGGTCTTTATATTACCTTTCCTTCCTTTCTTTTTATATCTTTTAATAGCATTCTAACGCCTATTAGCAGTAGCAATAGGGCCAGTCCATAACAAAACTAGGCCTTTAAATTTTTAGCTTTCTAAAGGAGAAAGATACTAAAATTCTTCTATTAAATAATATAAATATTCACTATTTTTAAAGGCCTCTATATTCTTAGAGTTAGTTATAGAATTAATAAATTCTAAAATAATATCCTTAGCTACTATATTAAAAACATATACTATACATTAGATATTAAAGGGCTAAATATTAGTATTTTTCTTCCTAAAAGAGGAAAGAAAAGTATTATTATTTGTGCTATTATTACGTGTAAAACTATAAGTAATATTAGTATTTTAATATTAAAAGCATAAATAAAAAACATACCTAATAATATTATAAGGCTTTAAATTATACTCTTTAAGTAAAGTACTAAAGCATTTCTAAATATTCTCTTTAGTATATTAACTAAAGAGATATTTAAAGCCTAAGTTATTATTAGTTATAAGTAAAAGTCTTTAAAGTTAAAAGAAAAGGAAAGTAATTTACCTATAAGTTTATATTCTAGCTTAAAATTAAGGTTAAGCTAACTAGCTATTATGCCTAAGTAAGACTTAGAATTAGTAGAAGTCTAAATATCTAGTTATATAAATATTTAGCCTAAATTACTTAGCTAGTATTCTAGCTAGATAAGAATATCCCTTTTAAAAGTATTATATAAGCTATAAATTCTTAATATAATACTTTTATAATTTAAAAGGGATACCTTATTAATATTACTAAAAAAGGTAATTAATAGTTAGCTTTACTAAGCTTTAAAAAGGAAAATAAAACTAGTAAACTTACCTAGAGTAATATTTAAGTAATTCCTTAAAAGAGTTACTATTTATTATATTAAAAGATAGATTATTCTATAGGAGAAATTAAATAATAAGGTTTATAGCTGTTTTAGAGGAAAATTCGGATATTATAGCTATTTAAGGTTGTTTACTAGATATAAAGCTTCTTATAAGAGGCTAAGAATTACTTGTTTTAGGTTCTATTATATTTTATACTAAAGATATTAATATTAGTAGAAAAGTAAAGTAAAAAAAGGAAGGAAAGTAAGGAAAGAAAAGAATAAAAAGGAAAATAATCTTACTAATAATCTTAGAAGGGTTTTTTTTCTAAGGGGCTGATAGCAATACTTTTATGCTTTTGTTTATAATATACAATTCTATTTAAAGCTTAGAAGCGTTTTGCCTAACACCTAAAGGAAAAATTATAGTTTTTTTTATGTATAAAAACCTATAACTTCCCTTTCCTTATTTAAATTTATCTTAGAAAGACAAAAATTAAATATGTTATAGGTAAAGATATAGAATTTTATAGAAAACACATAATTTAGTGAATTTTTAAGGTCTTTTTCGTAGAGTTTAGGCAAGGTAGAAGGGGGAAAAGTAGCCTTAGAATTATCTAAAAAAGCAAAAGAGGAATTAGCTATTTTAAAGGGTAAAAAAGGTAAAATAAAGAGGTAAAAAGGTAAAATAAAAAGGGAAAAAGGTAATAAGAAGGCAAAAAGTTATTAAAGTAGAAAAATATATATAATATTAAAGTTATTAATATTAGAAGATTGTGCTAGTGCTAGTAAGGAAGAAAGGAAAACTACAAGGGAAAAGGGAAGGTATTATATAGAAGGTTTCTCTCTTAGAATTCTACCTTAAAGGTCCCCCTAGTAATCTGGCTGAAAAACCAGACCTTTTAGTCCCCCCTAGTAATCCGGCTAAAAATATAGCTTTTAGCCCCCTCTAGTAATCCAGATAAAACTCTAGCTTATCTCCCCCCTAGTAATCTAGCTGCAAATGTGGCTTTTAGCCCCCTTTAGTAATCCGGATGAAAATCCGGCTTCTAGCGCCCCTAGTAATCTAGCTGAAAATATGGCTTTTAGCCCCCTCTAGTAATCCGGATGAAAATCCGGCTTATCTCCCCCCTAGTAATCTAGCTAAAAAACTAGACCTTTTAGTCCCCCCTCGTAATCTAGCTGAAAATGTAGCTTTTAGCCCCCTCTAGTAATCCGGATAAAAATCTAGCTTATAGCCCCCCTAGTAATCTGGCTGAAAATGTAGCTTTTAGCCCCCCCTAGTAATCTAGATAAAAATCTAGCTTATCTCCCCCTTAGTAATCTAGCTAAAAAACCAGACCTTTTAGGCCCCCCTAGTAATCTAGCTAAAAACTAGACCTTTTAGGCCCCCCTAGTAATTTAGCTAAAAAACTAGACCTTTTAGGCCCTCCTAGTAATCTAGCTAAAAATATAGCTTTTAGCCCCCCTTAGTAAATTACTAAAAGTCTTACTTTCTAGCCCCCTAAGTAAAAATCTAGTATTTTAACTACTATTAGTTAGCTAACTTAAAATTTAAAATTCTATTATTTTAGTAGCTATATGATTATTATTAGCTATATTATTATTATCATTATTATTATTATTATTATTATTATTATTATTATTATTATTATTATTATTATTATTATTATTATTATTATTATTATTATTATTATTTATAAAAATAAAAAATCTAGAAATTTTTAATAATAAAGTTTTAATATCTTTTAGGAAATAAAACTTTAAAAACTAAAAGTAATTATATTAATAGTAATTAATATAATTTTAACTAGTAATGTTATTAAGCTAATAACTAATATATTAACCTAATTATATAACCTAATATAATTCTATAATATAATTATTTATATTATATATTATTAAAGAAAAATTAGAAAATTTTAAGCTATAAGGTAGTAAATAATAACATAAATATATAAAAAGTAAATAATTATATATTCCAGTTATTTATTTTATATAAAATCAAGCCAATATCAAGGTATTATATTATAATATATAAGAACCTTAAGCCTACCCTAAAGAAGATTTTAATAAGTTTTAAACATAATAAATAAAGTATATATAAGATTACAATATACTAAAATATTAAAATAATATAATTAAACTATATATAATTAGTAAATAATATACTATAATAATGGCTGTAAATTTATAAAATATAAACTAGTTAATATTTAAAATAATTTAAATATTATATAATATATTATAAGTATATTATAAAATATAACAATAATATAAAATATAAATAAATTGTTGATTCGTACACAGGCGAATTAATAACAAAGGTACAAGAAATAACAAGCAATACGCGCGCAAAAGAAAGTACTAGGATTCTGGTTAATGTTATTAATATTACTATCTAGCTGGCTAAGTGGGAGGCCTTTTGGTGGTTTTTATAACGCGCAAAGTTGTGGGTTATATAACTAGCGCACTAGCTACCTATCTAAGGCGAGCTTAGATATAGCTAATTAGGATGCGCTAGGTCTACGTTAACCTAACCTATTATGTTAATATTAACACTAGCACTCTTCTCTTTTTATGCCGGAAATTAATATAATATAAAGAGCCTCTAATCCCTTCCTGCTAAATGTGTTAAACACTTAGCTAATTAAATCTAATCCCTTAATTAAATTCTTATATAAAGTAATAAAGGAAATAGTAATAGTTATTATAATATAATAGGTACTAATTAGTACAACCCTAATATCCCTAAAACACACATAACACGCTATAGTCACAGCTAAAGAAATAAATATAGAAGTTATTATAATTATATATATTACAACACTACTACTTAAGATTTATAACTCTTAATAAGGCAGTTACTATTATAAAGATTAAAGTATATATGCTTCTTATAATAACTCTTATAATAACCCTTCTATTAGGTCTTATACCGCTCTTTTTACCTAACCTTCTATCCTAATTATAATCTTGTTTATATTAATAAGGGTCTTAAGCGCTTAGTTTAGCAAAGTCTTTGTTATTACATTAGCTAGGTTATCTTTGCTATTAATCTAGCGGATTTCGAAGATTTCTCTGCGTTTATATAATTACTAAAGGGCTATAATATTAATTATTAATTACTTCTCTTTAGTAGTACTAAGCTTAATAAGGCATTTATATAGCGAATTTAAATTTATATA
>SRQA01000946.1:0-14388 GCA_018360365.1 Claviceps citrina | reverse complement strand
TTTATTAAGCTATATATAATAATATTGCCTTTTATTATAAATTAAGCCTCGCTAAAGTCCTTATTTCTAATTATAATAAGGTATCTAATCTAAGAGCTAAAGTTTTTATTATTTATAAAGGATTTGTTAATAAAAACAAAGAGATTTACTTTTTTAAGGTTAATTAGAATATAACACAGCCCTTAATCTAGGTAATTTATCTATTACTAAAGCCTCTTATTAAGGAATTTAATATCCTTATTTATAAGATCTTACTATTATACTATAAAAGAAAGGTTAAATATAGCTTTAGGTTAATAAATTATAGTAATATACACTCTATAAGCTCTTTATTAATAATATTCCTCCTAGCGCTTCTCTAGATCTTTATTAATAAGTTAAAGCTTACTAATCTGCCTTTTTTAGCAAAGAGAAACAAAGGAATTAGTATTAAGAGTAAGCTTATAACTATTAAAAATTAGAGGGTAGTTTATTATAAGCTTTTTCTTTAGTTTAGTAAGGAATTTAGTAGCTTATAATTTATTCCCTTCTTAATTAGAAAATAGTTAATTAGCTAAGATAAGGGTATTATTAGTCTGCATGCTTATAATACTAAATTTATTTATAAAGCTACTAATAAAAAGGCAAGGGTTATATATAAAAGGCATTATAAATAACTTCTTATAATAATACTTCTAGTATATTACCTACTAGTATATACTAGCCTTAGGGATTCTATAAAGAGGCTTAATAATTACTATAATTATACTAGGAGGATACTAATCTCTAACTTCTTTAGGTAATTAGTATAGGATCTTATAGTTAAGACTTATAATAGATTAAACATAGGCTTATATAATATCTCTTAGCTTAATAAAAATATCCCTTTTTATAAGTAAGGGAGCTAGAGTTATAATTAACTATTAACTTACCTATTAAATTATAGGAGCCTAGGTTAAGATTATTTACTTACTAGTATTATTATAAGCTTACGCTATAAGTTATAATTTTTTATATAGTGCTAGGGTGCCTTTGCCTTTAATTTTATCTATAAAATAGCTATTAAAAATATATTATATACTATGTTTTTTAGTATTATAAATCTTAAGTTAGAAGACTTTTTACTAGAGTAAAGTATTAAGTTCCTTTTATTAAAATGCCTTAAAAGGTGCTCCTATAGTCTTTATAATACCTTACTAATAGAGTTAATAAGTAAGGGCAAGATCTCCTTCTTTTTTTATAGTAAGAAACGCTTTAGTAAGTAAAGTGCCTTAAAGCATTAATTTCTTAAAGTCTTAGTTAATTAAAAGGGTCTTTTATAGTCTGCCTCTGCCTTACTTAATAGGCTGCTTTTTAATATTATTTTTATTAGGAAGGTTAAAGGTAACTCTCTTTATTAGTTTATATAGTTAATTATTATAATCCTCTTTATTTTTATTAGTAAATAAAGGAGGAAGGGTTTTTTTATTAGCTATAGTCTTTAAATTACCTAGATTATATAAGAATAGCTTTATAATAATAGATCTAAATTTTATTAGTCCTAAAGGCATTTCTACTATATAGGTTATGCCTTCTGTAGCTAAGAGTTTATAAGGACCTTACTAACTACCTTTCTTACGCTAGACCTATACCTTAGATTATAGCAGGATCTAGTAGGTTAGGAGAGTATTAGGCTTATTATAGTAAGCAAGGGCATTACTAATCTAGCGCTTTGCAAGTAATTTACAAGCTTTAAAGGTAGCTTTACGAATTACTTTAGCGCATTAAATAATAAAAAACACTAGTAGTAAATCCTATAATAGTTACAAATATGCCCTAAATATAAGAAGTGTTAGAATAAGGCTATTTAGGCTAGTAGAGTTATTAATAGCTTTTATAGCTATTTAAAGAAAGTAGTCTTACTACATATAGTCTTTAAGTTCGCTTTTAATAATACTATATATATATTAGAGAGGAGTGTAATATCTTTTAACCTTTCTAATATTATTATAAGCTTCTATAGGAACCTTATTAACCTTAATTACTAACCCTTAGGCATATTAATAGAATTTAGCTAACACAAAGTTCTTTCTAGTATTATAAATAATTTATTTAAGTAGTCTAAGATAACTATTAATCTAATAAGCTCTAATAGTATCCTAAACGTCTCTAGTAGTCTGCTTCTTTAGTTTAAGAAAATAAGTAGCTTAAAAAGCTATAGCAAAATCTATAATATAAAGGACTAGCTTACTATTAATTTAGAGGATATTAATAATAATCTTATAATTAAACTTATAGTTATTTTTTAAAGTAAACTTAAATTAGCTAGGGCTCTTGCTATAAAGTTAACACTACTTGCAGAAACTAGTAATCTTTTGTAAGATCTTTAGGTTAAATTCCTTACTAGCTTTGTAAAGAACCTTTTATAGTCTTCTAATTAAAGGGTAACTAAAGCGTTAATAAAGCTAATAAAGTTGCGTTTTTATAAGGAAAAAGGTAACTACTATAGTTAGCTTAAGATCCTACTATAAATAACCCTATTAATAGGTTATAAGGATCTTTTTTATACCTTAAATTAGCAGGTTCCTTAGGTTATTAAGCTTTACATTTATATAGTCTATATTAGTAATTAAGAATAAGAAGAGTATTGCTATTAGCAGTATATAGAATTTAATCTCTCTAAGCACTATAAGAACCTTTAAAGAACCTAGTAATAATGCTTTTCTAGCGCTAAAGGCAATATTATATTAACTTGCGGATTAGTTAATTTATAGTAAGGGAAATAAGCATAAAAGGGCTTAGGCTTAAGCAATACTAACTATAGAGACTCCTATAGCGCTAGTGTTAGGAAGAATGCCTCTAAAAGTCTCTTTTAAATAGTATACTTTAGTAAGGAAAATGTGAGGTGCGGCCCCACAAGACAGGCCACGCCGGATTGCCCGGCGACGTCACGGAGAATCCCCAGCTAATGCCTAGGGCTTGCGCACGCGGCTAGCATATCTAGCAATGCGTGCGCGCACTATTCTTACTTAGTAAGCTTAAGTCCTTTTATAATATAATATACACCTTTTTACTACTGCCTAGCTATAATATCTCTTATAATTCTTAAGCTTTAACCCTAGTTACCTAGTAGCGGAAATAGCACCTATAATAAGATCTACGACTAAATTAGGGAATAATATATATCTAGTACCTCCTAAAACGCTACCTCTAGTGTTATATAATAGCTCTAGCCTTACTCTAACAGAGTTATCTATAGGCTAAGACCTTAAGACTACTAAGTAGGCTATTTATAAGCAAATTGCCTAGCTTAAGATTCTTAAATAACTCTAGGAATAAGAAAAGGAATTACTTTAGTAACTTAGTATACACAAAAACCTACCTAAACGCTAGTAATACTATAATAATTCCTCTAATAGTAAAAGAGAAGAAGTTAAAGTTAGAAATATTATAAAGCTTACTTACCCTACTAACCTATAGAAATATAAAATCTAGATTAATAACTTAAACTATGCCTTTAATAAAGCAAAATATAAGTATTAATATAACTACTAGAAAATCCTTTTTACCCTTAGTAATATAAACTAAGTTTATAGGGTAAGATAGGACTAATTTATTAGCGAAAAGACCGCGGAGGAGCAGAACTACTTTACTAACAACTAAGGTAGCTTCTAGGAGTAGACTCTTACACTACTCTAAGATTCTATAAATTATAATGCCTAAATTGCCTTATAGCTTAAGAAAGTATACTAATAAGACTAGCAAAGCCCTATAGACTTTAGCATCTACCTTAATTCCCTAGAGAATTACCTTAAAAGAGTAAGCAAAAAGTCCTAGGCTCTTACCTTCTTTACAAAACTATAGCCTAAACTATAGAACTATATAAATCTATACACCTCTATTACTAGCAAGACACGTAAGGAAGTTATAATAATTATATAATAATTCTAGGAGGCAATGCTATCTTTTAAGAATAAGTAAAAAGCTACTAATTCCTAGGATTATAACTAGCAAAAGGGATAATAATAAAACTACTAATTAAAATACCTATAATAGCAAGCCTCTAACAAAAGCCCTGCCACAAAGCCTAATAAGAATAAGGTTTATAACAAGCTAAATTAACTAAATAACCGCTACTACTATAGTTATAGCAATAATAGCTACATTACTTGCTACTGCAATAAGCCAGCAAAAGACTAGGAAAACTACTAGTAGCAGAGGTAAATACCCTAACCTCTACTACTAACACCTAGATACCTACAGGATATAGATTTTATATTCTAGTATTTATAAAGGGGCAAAACACTACCAAAATATTTGCAAACCTAGATAATTACTCTAATATTAACATTATAAGTATTAAGTTTATGTAATAATACTAACTAAAAAAAGCCTAAGTAATAGCCCCTCTTCTTAAGGCTATAGGGAATCTTATAATACCTTAATATAAGGTATATTATATACTACTTACCCTAAAAGACTTAAGGGGTTAAGAGAGAGACCTTACTATTAACTATATTACTATTAATAGGGACCTAAAACCTAAGGGAAGTTCTATATTAATTAGAATACATACCCTTATAAAGGAATAAGTATACTTGTTTTTATATAGTTAAGAGTAGTAGTTTAAGCTTAGTTAAGATAAGTTAAAGATTTTAACCCCCTACTATTTTGCTAAGAAATTATAATAAGAAGCAGTAGTATTTACTATAAAATTCCTTAATAGCTTTATTCCCCTTAGAGATAAAGAAGTTACTAATACCTTTAATAGTGCTAATGCTATCCTAGACAAACTTTAGGAGTTTTAGGATATATTTGCCTCTAATAAGGCTAGACTATTACTATCTTAAAAAGAAATAAACTATACTATTAACCTTCTCCTAGATACTACACCTCTATATAGCCCTATATACCCTCTCTTATAAGTAAAACTTAAGGAGCTCTAGGACTATATTTAAGATAACCTAGCAAAAGGGCGTATAAGACCCTTAAAAAGCCCTGTAAGCATACTAATTCTCTTTATCCTAAAGAAAGATAAAATACTCTAACTTTATATAAACTACTAGGGAATTAATAAGATTATACTTAAGAATTACTATGCTTTACCCCTTATTTTAAAGATCCTTAACCGCTACTAGGGTGTAAAATACTTTTCTAAAATTAATATTAAAGACGCCTACTACTAGATCTAAATAAAAGCTAGCTATAAGTAAAAGACTACTTTCTAAACCTACTATAAATACTTTAAATACCTTATTATACTATTTAGCCTTACTAATGCCCTAGCTACGTTCTAAAATTATATTTACTAAGCTCTTTACAAACTAATAAACACTATTTATATAGTATATTTAAATAATATCCTTATCTTCTCTAAAACCTAAGAAGCACATACAAAACACATTAAATAGGTCCTTAAATGCATAAGAGAGGCAGAGCTATACGTAAAACCTTCTAAGTGTACCTTTTACTAAGACTTAGTAGAATTCCTAGGATTTATCCTATTAACTACTAGCATTTTAATAGACCCTAAAAGGGTTAAGACTATATAAGATTAGTAAGAGCTAAAGAGCTTCTAGGACGTATAAGTATTCCTTAGATTCTATAATTTTTACTAATGCTTTATATACTAATACTCTAGTATTGCAGTACCTTTAAACGCACTTATAAAGGGTAGCTAGAATAGCATACAAAAGGGCACCTTCTAATTTAGACTAGCTAAAAAGATAGCGTTTATATAGCTAAAAGCTGCCTTCTAGGAGGCCCCTCTCCTCTATTACTATAACCCTAATAAGCAGGTCTAGATTAAAACAAATGCTTTAGTCTTTATAATAGCTAGCATTATCTTATAGCTAGATAATAATAGGCAATACTACCCTATAGCATTCTGGTTAAGGAAGTTTATAAACACAGAAAGAAATTATAATACTACTAACTAAAAGCTCTTTATAATAGTTAAGTTATTTAAACACTAGTAATACTATATTAAAGGGGTAAAGAATCTAGTTAAAGTCCTATTAGACTACTATAACCTTTAGACTTTTATAAGGCTACTAAAGCTAAATAGCAAGCAAGTATAATAGTGTATATTCCTATTACCTTTTAACTTTATTATTAAATACAAACTAGGCAAAAGCAACCCTACTAATACACTATTAAGACAGCTAGATTATAATAGCAAAACGCTAACAAATTTAGGGCTATTGCCTAACTTATAAAAGAAGTTTTTATTTACCCTAAGTAGTAGGAAGGCTAATAAGCCTAGAGAGATATATTTTATAAAAGAAGTAGAAGGGGTTATAATACCTAAGAGAAGACATAGTAAGATACCTTTAGGAGAGGAAAATGCTCTAGTTATAAGGGATTAGTAGTAATATAATAAGATGCCTTTAGGAGAGGAAAATACTCTAGTCTATAATCTTAGGGTCTAGACAAGCAAGGTAGCCACTAGGACACTAGTAAAGCATAAGCTAGTGGCTAACAAATTTGCAGCTAAAATAAGATATATTTTTAGCATTAAATCACACAAAATCCAGGCAGCTATTATGTTACTAGATTTGTATAACTATACTATAGATAGGTTGCTAGCTTAGCTACTAAAGATAGCTTAGGATTATAACTAGAACCTTTAGATAAGTAGCTAGGCCTAAGAGGCGGCAAAAGGGAGGGGAAACGCTAGGATATAAAGACATAATATATATAGCCTTCTAATATATAATAACTAGGTAGTAGTACCTTAGGACCCTATCTTATAGGTGGAGCTTCTATAGCTATACTATAACAATCCCTTAGCTAGTTACTTTAGTATTAATTAAATAATTAAATTATTATAATATAATTTCTACTAGCCTAGCCTACAGGAGGCAGTAGCGGACTATGTATCTAGTTATGCTAAATATTAGCGTGTTATAGTAAGATAGCATAAGCTATATAGGAAGCTTAAATTGCTTCTAATACTAAGGTAACTATAGGTTAAAGTATTAATAGACTTTATTATAGGATTACTATAGGCATTCTACTATAAGCAAGAAACTAACTTAATCCTAGTAATTATAGACTAATTTACTAAGTATTCTATATTCCTTCCTATTACTACTATAATTAATACTGCTAAGCTAGCAGAGACCTTTTATATAGAGATTAAATTAAAATTTAGCACGCTAGAGGGTATTATATTAGACAAAGGATTAGTATTTACAAGCAAATTCTAGTCTAAGCTATGTTTCTACTTTAAGATAAAACAGAGGCTTTCTATAGCTTTTTACCTATAAACTAATAGTTAAATAAAACAGATAAACTAGGTCCTTAAACATTACCTCCGTTACTTTATTAGAGAGAACTAACTAGTATAGCTAAAGCTACTACCATAGGCATAATTTACTTGTAATAATACAGTTAACTAATTAATAGGCCTCGCTCCCTACTACACACTTATAGGGTATTATCCTAAATTTTACCTTAGTCTTAGGGATAAGACCACTAGGGGAGAGGTACTAGAGGCAGAGGCCTAAGTAACAAAGCTATAGGAAGTATATAAATAACTTTAAAAAACATAGCAAAGGGCTAGTAAATCCTAAGCAAAATACTATAATAAATAACACACACTACTACTAGTATTTAAGCATAGGAACCTTATACTATTATTAGCCTAGAATATTAAGGTAAAGGAAGCGAAACACAAGCTAACCTTTAGATTTTTAGAACCCTTCTGCGTTATTTAGGCAATTAGAAAGCAAGTATATAGACTAGCACTACTAGAAAAGTATAGCCGCCTATATAATGTATTCTATATTAGCCTGCTTAAGCTATAGAATTACTATAAAGACAGTATAAATACATAGGCAAACATGCTAGACCTTAAAAAAGAAGATAAACACTACTAAGTTAAAGAAATTAAAGAATAGAAAATAATTAAAGGAGAGACCTATTACCTAGTAAAGTAAAAGAGATAGCTAAGCAAATATAATTAATAAGTCCTAGATAAGAACGTGAACGCACTATAGCTAATAGTAGCATACAGAAAAAAGATATAGTTACTAACAAAAAGGGGACAATAAGCTCCTAAAAAACACTAGCTATTATTTAGCATGCTATTTATATATTAAAAAAAAAAAATAAAAATAAATTAATTAAGACCCTAAAACCACCCCTAAAAAACAAAAGAAACACCCCTTACACCATAGGGATATCTACTAGAAAAGTCCTTATTATAACACTAGTAGTAGGACTAGCAAACTTATTATGGTTTTCTTCCTTATTAAGCAACCCCCTAACTAAGGCAAAAAACTGCTAAATAGTAATTGCCTAGGGGAGATACCCTAGGTCCTTAGAACGCAGACATAACTTTATCTAGGCCTTCTAGACTATAAGGGTATTATTATAGTTAGCTTAAGGGGGCATATTTATTAGCAAAAAACAAGGTAAATAAAGGCAATTATATTACAAGATACTCACAATTCTAGGCAATAGTGCTAGACTATATATTATAGTAGCAAGATGCTATTATAAGATAATATACTAGTAGTACGCTACAAAGGCGGCCTATAGAAATGTTAGAAAATAGAGAGTAAATAACAGGCAAGAAGCTATATACCTAATGCTCTTTTGCTACCCTAGTTAGCCTAAAAGTAATATAATAAGCTATATTAGCGTAGATAAAACTATATAGTAAGTTAAGTAAGCTATAAGTAACCCTAAGGCAAAAGTTATTAGAATATAGGAATAAGACTAAGGGAGTAATAGTAGCAGCAGTATAGGTAGTAGTAGTATAGATATAGTAGCGAATAGCTAGTAAGGGGGTAGTAATTTCCTTCTCCTTCTTCTCCTTATTATTACTAGTAGTATTATCTTTATTATTATTATTATTCTTCTCCTCCTTAGCAGGAGGAGCGTGCTTAGCTAGTAAGAACCTAGTTTAGCCTAAAAGCTTTACTAAATTAGTAAAGTTACTAGTAAGGGTTAGGTAATACTAAGGATAGGAGTTAGCAAAAGCATAGAGAACTATAGCATAAAGAATATATACTATCTTATATATATTACTATAATCCTTATACTAAATATAGCGCTTAGATACCTTATTATAGCTAAATAAGGTTAAATTTATAGCAAACTTATACTTAATTATTAGGACTATTAGCTTAGTATTATAGTAGCCCTTAAGTTTATTAAGTTTAGTGTAGGCATAATATATATAAGTATATTCTTTTAAGAGCAAAGCTATAATATTAGTAGTAATTAACTAGCAAATTAGTAGGAAGTTTAGATAGGAGCGTAAGTATAAATATAAAAAAGGAAATAGTGTTATAAAAGGGTAATAGTTATAAGACAGAATAGGCAGTGAAAGAAGGTAGACTTTATACCTATATATTATATGCTAGGTAATTTAATGTATTATTATTATTATTATTATTTATTATAATACTATAGAATAGTAACTAGCAAGGAGGTGTTAGATAGCTAGTAAGGCTATTTAGAAGCCTAGCCTAAAAGTAAGGGGGTAATTATAAGGTGCGGCCCTATAAGACAGGCTACGCTAGATTGCCTAGTAACGTTATAGAGAATCCCTAGCTAATGCCTAGGGCTTACGCATGTAGCTAGCATATCTAGCGACGCGTGCGCGCACTATTCTTGCTTAGCAAGCTTAAGTCCTTTTATAATACAATATACACCTTTTCGCTACTGCCTAGCCACGACGTCTCTTACAAATCTAGTTAAAGTCTTATTAGACTACTATAACCTTTAGACTTTTATAAGGCTACTAAAGCTAAATAGCAGGCAAGCATAATAGTGCATGTTCCTATTACCTTTTGACTTTATTATTAAATATAGACTAGGCAAAAGTAACCCTACTAATACACTATTAAGACAGCTAGATTATAATAGCGAAACGCTAATAAATTTAGGGCTACTACCTAACTTATAAAAGAAGTTTTTATTTGCCCTAAGTAGTAAGAAGGCTAATAAGCCTAGAGAAATATATTTTATAAAAGAAGTAGAAGGGGTTATAATACCTAAGAGAAAATATAGTAAGATGCCTTTAGGAGAGGAAAATGCTCTAGTTATAGGGGATTAGTAGTAATATAGTAAGATGCTTTTAGGAGAGGAAAATACTCTAGTCTATAATCTTAGGGTCTAGATAAGCAAGGTAGCTACTAGGACGCTAGTAAAGCATAAGCTAGTAGCTAATAAATTTACGGCTAAAGTAGGATATATTTTTAGCGTTAAATCACACGAAATCTAGGCGGCTATTGCGTTACTAAATCTATATAACCACACTATAAATAGGTTACTAGCTTAGCTACTAAAGATAGCTTAGGATTATAACTAAAACCTCTAGATAAGTAGCTAGGCCTAAGAGGCAGCAAAAGGGAGGGGAAATACTAGAATATAAAGATGTAATATATGTAGCCTCCTAATGTATAATAACTAGGTAGTAGTACCTTAGGACCCTATCTTATAGGTAGAGCTTTTATAACTATACTATAATAATCCCTTAGCTAGTCACTTTAGTGTTAACTAAATAATTAAATTATTATAATATAATTTCTACTAGCCTAGCCTATAGGAGGTAGTAGCGGACTATATGTTTAGTTATGCTAAATATTAGCGTGTTATAGCAAGATAGTATAAGCTATATAGGAAGCTTAAATTGCTTCTAATACTAAGGTAACTATAGGTTAAAGTATTAATAAACTTTATTATAGGATTACTATAGGCATTTTACTATAAGCAAGAAACTAACTTAATCCTAGTAATTATAAACTAATTTACTAAGTATTTTGTATTCCTTCCTGTTACTACTATAATTAATACTACTAAGCTAGTAAAGACCTTTTATATAAAAATTAAATTAAAATTTAGCGCGCTAGAGGGCATTATATTAGATAGAGGATTAGTATTTATAAGCAAATTCTAGTCTAAGCTATGTTTTTACTTTAAGATAAAACGGAGGCTTTTTATAGCTTTTTACCTGTAAACTAATAGTTAAATAAAACGGATAAACTAGGTTCTTAAACATTACCTTTGTTGCTTTATTAGAGAGAACTAATTAGTATAGCTAAAGCTACTACTATAGGCGTAATTTACTTATAATAATATAGTTAACTAATTAATAGGCCTTGCTCCTTACTACATACTTATAAGGTATTATCCTAAATTTTGCCTTAGTCTTAGGGATAAGACTACTAGGGGAGAGGTGCTAGAGGCAGAGGCCTAAGTAATAAAGCTATAGAAAGTATATAAATAACTTTAAAAAATATAGCAAAGGGCTAGCAAATCCTAAGCAAAATACTATAATAAATAACACACGCTACTACTAGTATTTAAGCATAGGAACCTTATATTATTATTAGCCTAGAACATTAAGGTAAAGGAAGCAAAATATAAGCTAACCTTTAGATTTTTAAGACCCTTCTATGTTATTTAGGTAATTAGGAAGCAAGTATATAAACTAGCACTACTAGAAAAGTATAGCTGCCTGTATAATGTATTTTATATTAGCCTGCTTAAGCTATAGAATTACTATAAAAATAATATAAATACGCAGGCAAATATGCTAGACCTTAAAGAAGAAGATAAACACTACTAAGTTAAAGAAATTAAAGAATAGAAGATAATTAAAGGAGAGACCTATTACCTAGTAAAGTAGAAGGGATAGCTAAGCAAATATAATTAATAAGTCCTAGATAAGAATATAAACGCACTATAGCTAATAATAGTATATAGAAAAAAGACATAGTTACTAACAAAAAGGGGACAATAAGCTCCTAAAAAACACTAGCTATTATTTAGCATACTATTTATATATTAAAAAAAAAAAAACAAAAACAAATTAATTAAAACCCTAAAACTACCCCTAAAAAATAAAAGAAACACCCCCTATACCATAGGGATATCTACTAGAAAAGTCCTTATTATAATACTAGTAGTGGGACTAGCAAACTTATTATAGTCTTCTTCCTTATTAAGCAACCCCCTAACTAAGGCAAAAAACCGCTAAATAGTAATTACCTAGGGGAGATACCCTAGGTTCTTAGGATATAAATATAACTTTATTTAAGCCTTCTAGACTATAAGGGTGTTGTTATAGTTAGCCTAAGGGGGCATATTTATTAGTAAAAAATAAGGTAAATAAAGGCAATTATATTATAAAATACTTATAATTCTAGGCAATAGCGCTAGACTATATATTACAGTAGTAAGACGCTATTATAAGATAATATACTAGTAGTATGCTATAAAAGCGGCCTGTAGAAATATTAGAAAATAGAGAGTAAATAATAAATAAGAAGCCACATACCTAATGCCCCTTTACTACCCTAGTTAGCTTAAAAGTAATATAGTAAGCTATATTAATATAAATAAAACTATATAGTAAGTTAAGTAAGCTATAAGTAACCTTAAGGCAAAAGTTATTAGAATATAAAAATAAGACTAAGGGAGTAATAGTAATAGTAGTATAGGCAGTAGTAGTATAGGTATAATAATAAATAGCTAGTAAGGGGGTAGTAATTTCCTCCTTCTCCTTCTTCTTATTATTACTAGTAGTATTATCTTTATTATTATTATTATTCTCCTCCTTCTTAGTAAGAGAAGCGCGCTTAGCTAGTAAGAACCTAATCTAGCCTAAAAGCTTTGCTAAATTAGTAAAGTTACTAGTAAGGGTTAGGTAATACTAAGAATAAGAGTTAGCAAAAGCATAAAGAACTATAGCATAGAGAATATATACTATCTTATATATATTACTATAATCCTTATACTAAACGTAGTGCTTAGATACCTTATTATAGCTAGATAAGGTTAAATTTATAGCAAACTTATACTTAATTATTAAGACTACTAGCTTAGTATTATAGTAGCCCTTAAGTTTATTAAGTTTAGTATAAGTATAATATATATAAGCGTATTCTTTTAAGAGTAAAGCTATAATATTAGTAGTAATTAACTAGTAAATTAGTAGGAAGTTTAGATAGGAGTGTAAGTATAAATATAGAAAAGAAAATAGTATTATAAAAGGGTAATAGTTATAAAATAAAATAAGCAGCAAAAGAGGGCAGACTTTATACCTATATATTATATACTAGGTAATCTAACACATTATTATTATTATTATTATTTATTATAATACTATAGGATAGTAACTAGTAAGGAGGTGTTAGATAGCTAGTAAGGCTATTTAGAAGCCTAGCCTAAAAGTAGGGGGGTAATTATAAGGTGCGGCCCTATAAGACAGGCCACGCTAGATTGCCTAGTAATATTATAGAGAATCCCTAGCTAATGCCTAAGGCTTGCGCACGCGGCTAGCATATCTAGTAACGTGTGCGCGCACTATTCTTGCTTAGCAAGCTTAAGTCCTTTTATAATATAATATACGCCTTTTCGCTACTGCCTAGCCACGACGTCTCTCACACTTAACCTAGGCTCCTATAATTTAATAGGTAAGTTAATAGTTAATTATAACTTTAGCTCCCTTACTCGCAAAGAGGGATATCTTTATTAAGCTAAGAGATATTACATAAGCCTATATTTAATCTATTATAAGCCTTAACCACAAGATTCTATGCTAATTGCCTAAAGAAGTTAGAGATTAGTATTCTCCTAGCATAATTATAGTAATTATTAAGCCTCTTTATAGAATCCCTAAGGCTAGCATACACTAGTAGGTAATATACTAGAAGTATTATTGTAAGAAGTTATTTATAATGCCTTTTACATATAACCCTTACCTTTTTATTAGTAGCTCCGCAGATAAATTTAGCATTATAAGCATACAAACTAATAATACCCTTATCTTAGCTAATTAACTATTTTCTAATTAAGAAGAAAATAAACTATAAGCTACTAAATTCCTTGCTAAACTAAAGGAGAAGCTTATAATAAACTACCCTCTAATTTTTAATAGTTATAAGCTTACCCTTAATGCTAATTCCTCCGTTTCTCTTTACTAAAAAGGGCAGATTAGTAAGCTTTAACTTATTAATAAAGATCTAGAGAAGCGCTAGGAAGAATATTATTAATAAAGAGCTTGTGGAGCGTATATTACTATAATCTATTAACCTAAAGCTATATTTAACCTCTTTTCTATAGTATAAAGGCAAGATCTTATAGATAAGGATGTTAAATTCCTTAATAAGAGGCTTTATGTTAGGACCAGAAAGCCATAAGGTTGCCTTAGGCCAACAGGATCTATTTGCACGAGCAAGCCTTTGTTAGATTCGTGTTATATAATAAGGTTATTTGCTATGTATAATTACTAGACTTATAGTAAGGTATAACTACTAGACTTATAACAAGGACTAGAGGCATATAATACTTATAATTATATAGGTATAGACCTCTAACTAGATTAGATAGAAGGGGGTAAGAATTAAGACTATTACCTATTACTATATACCTTTAAATAAGCTATAACTTCCTTAATCTCTTACTCTA
>SRQA01000945.1:0-14394 GCA_018360365.1 Claviceps citrina | reverse complement strand
CTAAAGAGCTTCCCTAAAGGGGATAGATTAAATCTATTTATAATCGCGAAATTATCTCTTTTATATTACTTCCTTTGTTTAGTAGGATTAACTCTACTAATTTCGTAAAAAATCAGCTACTATAAGCAAAAACTAGCGTTCTATAGGATGTGTAAATCTAGCTAATCTATGGTGTAATTACTACTAATTAGTGTTAATTTATACACAGGCAAATTAATAATAAAGGTATAAGAAATAATAAGTAATGCACGCGTAAAGGAAAGTACTAAGATTCTAGTTAATATTATTTATTATTACTATCTAGCTAGCTAAGTGGGAGGCCTTTTAGTGGTTTTTACAATGCGTAAAGTTGTGGGTTATGTAACCGGCGCACTAGCCACCCATCTAAGGCGAGCTCGGATGCGGCCAATCAGGATGCGCCGGGTCCACGTTAACCCGACCCGTTGCGTTGATATCAACAATTATAATAGTATATTTACTAATTTTATTAGTAAGTTACTTTTTCTTATTTTGTTTTTATTCTAAAGGGGTTAGTAACTTAAAAGAAATATAAAAGTAAGTAATACTAATATTAGCTAAAGCTTTTTTTACTATAACTTATTATACTTTTAGCCTTAGGAATATTATTATATAAAACTATTTATTAATTAATTTATTTATTCTTAAAGCTAAGGTATATTCTTAAGTATAAGGCTTATTATTTTTAATATTAGCTAGTATATTATTAAGGTAGCTTACTAAGTTATAATAAGTATTTTAATATATAGTAGTAATATAACTAAATCTCTTATAAATATTATAGTTAAGCTTAGTATATTTAGGCTTAGTATACTTTTTTTTTATACTTAAAATATATAATATTTTTTTTCTAATTACTTTATTTTAAAAAGTTAAATAAGTTATTACTTTTATTTTATAAGTTTAATAAAGTTTTTTTTTTTAGGGAGTTTAATTAGTTTTTTTTTTACTATACTTAAATTACTTATTATAATTACTTTCTTTACTATTAGATTTATAGTAGAAAGTATACTTACTAATTAATTTATACTAATTTACTACTTACCTACTACTAATTAAATATATTTTTAAGTTATAGTTAAGACTTATATAAAAATGGCTTATTTTATTTTTTACATTTAATTAAAAAGGGAGTTTTATGTAAGTTTATTTTTATTTTTTAATAAATTTCTTAAAGTTATTATAATTAGCTTATTTAAAGCTAATAAGCTTTAATTATATACTTGAAGAGTAGTTTTTTTAATTATCTAAGCCTTTTTTAAGCTAATTATAAAAGTTATTTTTAAAAAGGGGATTTTTGATATAATTTTTATAGATTTTATTACTTATAGCTTAATAATACTTTATAGTTCTTATAAAGTAAGTGCTAGTATATAAGACTTTTATAAAGTTATTAGTAAATTAATAAAAGTTTATTATAAATTATACTTTATAGTTACTAATAAAGGTTTTTAATTAAAAAGTATTTTAATTACTATAAGTAAGCTACTTAAGTAAAGCTTATATAAAGGTTTATTATAAATAGTATATAGCTAGTATAATATACCCTATAAAAGCTATAAAAGCTATTTTTTTAGTAACTTACTATTAATATTAATATTACTTATAAGCTTCTAAAGCTTTTAAAATTATTATTTTTTATAAGCTTGTTTAATATACTTACTAAGCACTAAAATTATAATATTATAATTATTTTTAGTAAAGATATTAATAGCTACTATTACTAGGTTAGCTTAAGAGAAGAATATAATAAGTAATTAAAGAAGTTATAAAAGTAAATTACATATAATACTAAATTTAAGTTTAGTTATAAGTCTTAGTATAAGTCTAGTATTATTTCTAGTAAAGTTGCTACTAATATATATAAAGTTTTAAGTTTAAACTATTATAACTTCTTAATTTTATAGTTTAGTAAGAATTTTAAAAAAAATTAAAATTATTAAGAGTTAATATAAAAATACTAAAGTAATAAATTAAGTAATATATAATAAACTAGTAAGTAAGTTATAATAAATAACTATATTAATTCTTACCTTTTTATTTTATATAATAAAGGCTTATAGCTTATATTTATCTTAGCTATAGGGGTTATATACTCTTAGCTAGGGTGCTAGTTAAGCGCTGCAAGCCCGCACGCTTATGTGCATTGCCCTTATTAGCCTAAGGCAACCTCTTTAGCCCTCCGGCCCTAACAATTAAGCTAATTTATAATAATAAAATTAGCTTTTGTATAGTAATTTTTGCTAATTTATAGTTTTTTAACTACTAATTAGTGTTAGATAAGCATAAGTAAAAGATACTTATAGGTTATATATAACTATAAGTAAAAAGTATATATATATAAAGGGGGTTTTATTTTAGTCTAAAAGTCTAAGAAAAAGCTATCTAAGAGGTTTATTATATGCCTCCTTTTATATATATTAAACTTTACATAGCCTCACATTTATATAGTAGTTTATAGTATAGCTAATTATATTATATACATCCTCGCTTAGCCTGCGGCTCCGCCTAGCTAAGCTAAGGCTGCTAAGGTTAACCTATAATGTGTGCGATAATTCCGACAGTTATAATAAATAATAATTTTAATTTTTACTTTTTTAAAACTAGTAAGAGAATATATTTATATAATTATAAGTATTATATACCTTTAGACCTTACTATAAGTTTAGTAATTATATACTATAAATTATCTTATTATATATGGGTAATACACCGCGAACCTAATTAAGCAAAGCTGTGCCAAAGGCGCAGCGTTGCGCTATAAGTGTAAGGTTATAACTACTAGATTTGCTTCTTTAATAAGAGTCTAAGGTTCTACGCTACTATAATCCTACGCTATAGGCCTTCTAAACTCGTGCTATAATTAGTCTAAAGGTCTTAATTCTTCTATAATTAGTTAGATTAAAGAGGTTAGTATATACCTTTTAAATCTTATAATACTTATTACTATAGTTAAGCTCTTACTAAATATAGTATTTAGTAATATAGGAGGTGGCCTAGCGCCTGCTATAATATGCTAAGATTACTAGGATAATAATTATTCCGCCTTATATCTTAGCTAACTATAATAATAAACGTAAGTAGTAATAAATTATACTTACTAAAAGATATAAAAAATACTTAATTATATAGCCTAGAGAAAAATTTATATATAAAGCATTCTTAATTAAGTATCCTTATTAGTAGTATTATTAATAGTATTATTATAACTATATAATAGTGTTAATTACTAATCTAGGGCCTCTGCTACTGCCTTTACTGCCTTATCTAGACCCTTAACCTATTACTATACTAAATATTTCTCTTAAGCCCCCTTAAAATTATATTTATTATAAGTAAGATAAGCCTAAGTCCTAATTTTAGGGGGTAAGAAATCTAAATTAATTAGTTTAGAATTACTTTAACTATTATTAATAAATAGCTTCTTCTATATATAATTAGTTATATAGCTATAAGTTAATATACTAATTATATAAATAACTTAAATTAGTACTATTACTAATAGAATATATAGTATATTTTATAGCTAAAAACATAAGATAACTAAGCTTATATCTCTAGAATATTAAGTAAGCAAGCTTAATTATATTATTTAATAAGTAGGCTTACTAAAAGAGCCCTTATATACCCTACTTATTTAACCTTTGCTTTTTGCTTAAGGTTTAACTTTAAAATAAGTTAGTACCTTTATATATAAAGCTAGGTAATTAATATTATAATTCTTTTATAAAGGCATTTATCTAGATAATACTCTAGCCTAGGCATAGGCATATTAGCAGTAGAATATAATTTAATAAGAATATTATATATATTATTATACTAAAGAGAAACTATTATTAACTCCTCTAATATTTACTTTTATAGCTTTAAGCTAGTCTTAGGTCCCTTAATTAAGTTAGGGTACTAGTATAAATAAAGCTAATTCTCCTTATAATAATAAAGGCCTTTACTAAAGTAATACTAATATTAGCTTCTTTATTTATAATATATATAACATTACTTATGCCTTTTCTTATTATTATTTAGATAGTCTTTGCATTTAGTATACTAGTTTTGCTAATAATAATAATAAGTAAAATAAATAATAAGTCTGCCTTAAGTGCTATAATATTTAACTAAAATATAAATTCCTTACTACTAATAATAATAAGCTCTTTAATTATTATATTTATATATATTAAGAGTTAATTAGATTTACGCTAAAATTATTATTCTTTAGTAGTAGTATAAATTATAATTTATTTATATTCTTATTATAATCTAATTTATAAAATTCTTAATAAGTAGTTACTACTAAGCTACTAGTAGCACTACTAGTATAAGATTATATATTTATTACTAACCCTAAATTCTATAATAACCTCTCTATAGTTATAATTAATAATATAAATATCTATTATCTAACTACTTAGACCTTTAAGTTAGAGGGCTATGTAATAAAATATTACTTATAATACAAGAAGAAGTGGTTTAATCTAGATATTTATTATAAGATTTACTATAGCTACTATTAACAAGATAATAATAAGGGCCCTAAAGAGCTAGTCTTCTTCTTATAGGAAAATAACCTTAATTTTAGTATAGTTTTAGACTATCTTCTATAATTATTATAAGTAGAAGAGATGCTAATTGCCTAAGTCTACGTTTACATTTAAGTCTTCTAGTATTATAGGTAATAGTACTAATATTATAGCTATATAATTAACTTCCTTTAAGATATTAATATAGTTTACTTATAGCTCCCTCTTTTACCCTAGGACTTAGATATTATTATTTTTTATTCTTATAATATAATAGATTAGCCTTATATAGTTTAGTAGTTTAGAAACTAGTTTTGTGTGCAGAAGTAATATATCTAAATTTAGTTAGAGTTTTTATAAATTAACTATCCTTACTATTATAATATTATTATTAATTTATATTATATTAACTAGATACCTAAAGATAGTAATGTTATAAACTAGCTAGCTACTTAAGATATTAATAATATTAATTTTAATAAGCTAGTTAATACTAAGGAACCTAATATAAGTGCTAATAATAACCTTTATATATTTAATTAAGTAGCTATTCTAGCCTTTATTATAGCTTAGTTAAATATAAAATATCTTTATTATTAACTTTAAGGGTAGTAGTTACTAGAGTAGATTCTAATATAGCTATATATTAAATTACCTAAGATTTACTTTATACTATTAAATAAATTTAATTAATTATAGCCTTTGCTATTACTAGTATTTCCTATGCTATATCCCTATAATAAGGCAGATTTTATTACTTTATAAATTTGCTTTATTAAATATAGTAAGTATCTTAAGTATATAATAAAATAGTATAATAAATGTTTTATATAGTATTCGCGATTTTAATATATTATTTTTAATACTTTAATATATTAGTAAGTTAATTCTTAAAGCTTCCTTTTTATTAAGAAGCCTAGTTATTAGGAACTAGTTAATATTAATATTATTTATACTACTTTTAATAAAAACACTCCTAAATTTATTGCCTTGCTTAACTTAATTATCTAATTCTTAGGTAGTTTATATAAAACTTATGCTTTTTAGGGAGGTAAAAGATATTAACTAAGGGCTTAAGTATATACTTTAGGATATCTAGTGCTTTTTTTAATACTTTTTACTATAGATTTACACTAGGTAAGTCTTTATAAGTATCTTTTTTTATATACTAAATAAATAAAAGCAGATTCTTATTAAAGGATTAATATATTAAGCGTAAATTATAAGATAATCCTTATATTACTACCTATTACTTTTACTATTAATTTACTATATTTCTTAAGAATATACTTATTAAGAAGTTTTACTTTAATAATAGCTAGTTTTAATATAAATAATAGGCTTATAGTAGTATATATATTTATAGTGTCTTTTAGATAGAGAGTTCTCTATTATTAAATATATTTACCCTAGAAATAATATAGGAATTTACAGACTTCTAAGGTTAGTTTATAATAGCCTTTAATTCTAAACTTTCTTAAGTTAGTACTTAAAGTAATAAAGATCCCTTAATATTCTTTTATGCTAATAAACTAATATATTAGGTTTTTTCTAATATTATAAATTATATTTAATATTACTAATATAATATATTATACTACTTATATAAATAATATAGTGCTAGGCTAAATACTAAACTAGAATATTATTTTTATTTCCTATAGTAGTATTATATTAAGCCTTAAGTATCTTAACTACTATATGCTTACTATTATGCCTTTAATAGTTAGTAAAATAATATTAATTTAAATAACTATAATTATATAATCTCTCTTAGCTAGCTAGCTAATTATAATATCTTACTATATACCTCTATTTATATAGTTATTTAGTTTATTACTAAGTATTATAATAAGTCTAAAATATAAAGTTAAAGCTATTAAAATATTATAAAAACACTTCTTTTACTTATTAATTAGTTATAAGAATTATAAGGCTTTGTAATAAGGTTTATAAATAAGCTTACTATAAAATAAGATTAGCTAGTAATAGAAGTCTATTATTTACTACTTAATTTACCTCTTTAAATTAGTACGCGAATTATATATAATATTAATTACTACTCTTTTAAGTAATAATTTAATAGTATAAGGATTAATAGTAATAAAGTATAAGCAAATAAAAGCCTATATTAAAGGTACTTTTAGCATACTAATAAGTAAGAGGATTTAATATACTTTAAGTTTCTTACTAAAGTTAACTTTACTCTAGCTTTATAGCGTTATTATAATAATATACCTAATTAGGTATTAGCTTATTTCCTATAATATAAATTTACTATTAGTTATAAAGAGTATAAGTAATTTTATTAGGTAAAGCTACTTCTTTATTATTAATACTAATATTCTAATAAGTTAATAGAGATTAAGAGCACTAAGTTTAATATATTTACTAAAGTATATAGCTATTATATTATAGTTCATTATAGTGTTTATCCTTATAACTACTATAAAAACCTACTAAAGCTAAAAGAAAATAAATTTAAGGATAGTCCTAAGAATAATTATAGTATTATAAATATAAAATAGGAGGAGCTTATAGTATAACTTCCTTAATGTAGGCTAGAAATAAAAGATATTAATCTTCTAGGGAATTATAATATTAATATATAAGCATCCTAGAATTACTATATTAGAAAATACCCTAAGCTTATAATATTTAGCTATAACTTTTAGTATACTTAAAAGCAGGACTATATTAGTAATTCTAAGCATAATTTATCTAATAATATATATAATTAACTTAATAAAAAGTAGTAACTAGTATTTAATTTGTTTGTTTAGTACTTATAAGACTCTCTTAATAAAATAAGCTAATGCCTATATAATTATTAGTGTAAGTTAATAGTTAGGGAGGTACTAGGAAATCCTTTATAATCTAGGTATTATCTTAATAATTAGAATAGCTTATACTAGATTATATTACTTAAGCAGTGCTTATAGGCATAGCTACTAATGCTATTAATAGTATTATAATTTATATACTTCTTTATCTTCCTATCTCTAAAAGCATTACTAGTTTACTACCCTTATAGCCTAGTAAACTATCTAACCTTTAGGCAACATTATAGTATATTTAATATCTTATCCTTAATAAGAAGTTAATAATTAGCCTTAAGACCCTTAGCTATATTAATTCTTAGCTATATTAGGTTTTTTTGTGTTATTAGAATAACTACTTTAGTAGTTATAGTATGCTACTTCTTAGTAACTTTTACTAACTTTTACTAGTTATAGAGAAGCTACTCTATACTATAATAAATTTAAAAAGCCTAATTAAGCTTATAGGTTATAATATATATTACGCCTTTAATAAGACTATTATACTAGATTAAGTTATTTGCTAATAAGGTAATAAATAAGCCGCTTTTTGTTAAGCATTAGAAGGGCTTTAATATAATAATCTAACCTTATAAGATTAGTAACTACTATATACTTAAACACAAGCCCTTCTATTAAATAAAAAAGTTAATATATTTAAAAGTACTATTTAAATTTACCTAACTAACATATAGGTTAAAGAATATAACCTTAAATATATAAAATAGCTTTATATACTATATATTATAGCTATAGCAACCCTGCGGGAACGCCTTGGAGACGCACTACCACGTTATTAAGCAAAGCTATGCCGAAGGCGCAGCGTTGCGCTGCAAGTGTAAGGTTGTGACTACTAGATTTGCTTCTTTAATAAGAGTCTAAGGTTTTACGCTACTATAATCCTGCGCTATAGGCCTTCTAAACTCACGCTATAATTAGTCTAGAGGGCCTAATTCTTCTATAATTAGTTAAATTAAAGAGGTTAGTATATACCTTTTAAATCTTATAATACCTATTACTATAGTTAAGCTCTTGCTAAATATAGTATTTAGTAATATAGGAGGTGGCCTAGCGCCTGCTATAATGTACTAAGATTACTAGGATAATAGTTATTCTGCCTTATATCTTAGCTAACTATAATAATAAATATAAGTAGTAATAAATTATACTTACTAAAAGATATAGAAAACACCTAATTACGTAGCCTAAAGAAAAATTTATATATAAAGCATCCTTAATTAAGTATCCTTATTAGTAGTATTATTAATAGTATTATTATAACTATATAATAGTGTTAATTACTAATCTAGGGCCTCCGCTACTGCCTCTACTACCTTATCTAAACCCTTAACCTATTACTACACTAAATATTCCTCTTAAGCCCCTTTAAAATTATATTTATTATAAGCAAGATAAGCCTAAGTTCTAATTTTAGGGGGTAAGAAATCTAAATTAATTAGTTTAGAATTACTTAAACTATTATTAATAAATAGCTTCTTTTATATATAATTAGTTATATAGCTATAAGTTAATATACTAATTATATAAATAACTTAAATTAGTACTATTACTAATAGGATATAAAGCATATCCTATAGCTAAAAACATAAGATAACTAAGCTTATATCTCTAGAATATTAAGTAAGTAGGCTTAGTTATATTATTTAATAGGCAGGCTTACTAGAAGAGCCCTTGCGTGCCCTACTTATTTAACCTTTACTTCTTACTTAAGGTTTAACTTTAAGATAAGTTAGTACCTTTATAAATAAAGCTAGGTAATTAATATTATAATTCTTTTATAAAGGCATTTGTCTAGATAATACTCTAGCTTAGGTATAAGTATATTAGCAGTAGGATATAATTTAATAAGAATATTATGTATATTATTATGCTAGATAGGAACTATTATTAACTTCTCTAACGTTTGCTCTTATAGCTTTAAGCTAGTCTTAGGTCCCTTAATTAAGTTAGGGTACTAGTATAAATAAAGCTAATTCTCCTAATAATAACAGAGGCCTTTACTAAAGTAATGCTAATATTAGCTTCTTTATTTATAATACGTGTGGAATTACTTATGCCTTTTCTTATTATTATCTAGATAGTCTTTATATTTAGTATGCTAGTTCTGCTAATAATAATAATAAGTAAAATAAATAGTAAGTCTGCCTTAAGTGCTATAATATTTAACTAAGATATAAATTCCTTACTACTAATAGTAACAAGCTCCCTAATTATTATAGTTATATATATTAAGAGTTAATTAGATTTACGCTAAGATTATTATTCTTTAGTAGCAGTATAGATTATAATTTATTTATATTCTTATTATAATCTAATTTATAGAATTCTTAATAAGTAGTTACTACTAAGCTACTAGTAGTACTACTAGCATAAGGTTATATATTTATTACTAACCCTAAATTCTATAATAACCTTTCTGTGGTTATAATTAATAATATAAATATTTATTATCTAACTACTTAGACCTTAAAGTTAGAGGGCTATGTAATAAAATATTACTTATAATATAAGAAGAAGTGGTTTAATCTAGATATTTATTATAAGATTTGCTATAGCTGCTATTAATAAGATAGTAATAGGGGCCCTAAAAAGCTAGTTTTCTTCTTATAGGAAAATAACCTTAATTTTAGTATAGTTCTAGACTATCTTCTATAATTATTATAGGTAGAAGAGATACTAATTGCCTAAGTTTATATTTACGTTTAAGTCTTTTAGTATTGTAGGCAATAGTACTAATACTATAGCTATGTAATTAACTTCCTTTAAGCTATTAGTATAGTTTACTTACAGCTCCCTCTTTTACTCTAGGACTTAGATATTATTATTCTTTATCCTTATAATATAATAAATTAGCCTTATATAGTTTAGTAGTTTAGAAACTAGTTTTGCATGCGGAAGTAATATATCTAAATTTAGTTAGAGTTTTTATAAATTAACTATCCTTCCTATTATAATATTATTATTAATTTATATTATATTAACTAAATGCCTAAAGATAGTAATGTTATAAACTAGCTAGCTATTTAAGATATTAATAATATTAATTTTAATAAGCTAGTTAATACTAAGAAACCTAATATAAGTGCTAATAATAACCTTTATACATTTAATTAAGCAGCTATTCTAGCTTTTATTATAGCTTAGTTAGATATAGAATGTCTTTGTTATTAACTTTAAGGGTAGTAGTTACTAGAGCAAATTCTAATATAGCTATATATTAAGATGCCTAAGATTTGCTTTATACTATTAAATAAATTTAATTAATTATAGCCTCTGCTATTACTAGTATTTCCCACGCTATATCCCTATAGTAAGGCAGATTTTATTGCTTTGTAAATTTGCTTTATTAAATATAGTAAGTATCTTAAGCATGTAATAAAATAATATAATAAATGTTTTATATAGTATTTGCGATTTTAATATGTTATTTTTAACACCCTAATATATTAGTAAGTTAATTCTTAAAGCTTCTTTTTTATTAAGAAGCCTAGTTATTAGGAACTAATTAATATTAATACTATTTATACTACTTTTAATAAAAACACTTCTAAATCTATTACCTTACTTAACTTAATTATCTAATTCTTAGGTAGTTTACGCGGAACTTATGCTTTTTAAAAAGGTAAAAGATATTAACTAAAGGCTTAAGTATATGCTTTAGAATGTCTAGCGCTTTTTTTAACACTTTTTACTATAGATTTACACTAGGTAAGTCTTTATAAGCATCTCCCTTTATACACTAAATAAATAAAGGTAGATTCTTATTAAAAGATTAATATATTAAGCGTAAATTTATAAGATAATTCTTATATTACTACCTATTACTTTTATTATTAATTTACTATATTTCTTAAGGATATACTTATTAAGAAGTTTTACTTTAATAATAGCTAGTTTTAATATAAATAGCAGGCTTGTGGTAGTATGCATATCTATAGCGTCTTCTAGATAAAGAGTTCTCTATTATTAAATATATTTACCCTAGAGATAATATAGGAATTTACAGACTTCTAGGGTTAGTTTATAATAGCTTTTAATCCTAAACCTTCTTAAGTTAGTGCTTAAGGTAATAAAGATCTCTTAATATTCTTTTATACTAATAAACTAATATATTAGGTTCTTTCTAATATTATAAATTATGTTTAATATTACTAATATAATATAATATACTGCTTGCGTAAATAACGCAGTGCTAGGCTAAATACTAAACTAGAATGTTGTTTTTATTTCCTATAATAGTATTATATTAAGCCTTAAGTATCTTAACTACTATATACTTACTATTATGCCTTTAATAGTTAGCAAAATAATATTAATCTAAATAATTATAATTACATAATCTCTCTTAGCTAGCTAGCTAATTATAATATCTTGCTATATACCTTTATTTACATAGTTATTTAGTATATTGCTAAGTATTATAGTAAGTCTAAAACGTAGAGTTAAAGCTATTAAGATATTATAAGAACACTTCTTCTGCTTATTAATTAGTTATAAGGATTATAAGGCTTTATAGTAAGGTTTATAAATAAGCTTACTATAGAATAAGATTAGCTAGTAATAGAAGTCTATTATTCATTATTTAATTTACCTCTTTAAATTAGCACGCAAATTATACGTAATATTAATTACTACCCTTTTAAGTAATAATTTAATAGTATAAGAATTAATAGTAATAAGGTATAGGTAAACAAAAGCCTGTATTAAAGGTACCTTTAGTATACTAATAAGTAGGAGGATTTAATATACTTTAAGTTCCTTACTAAAGTTAACTTTACTCTAGCTTTGTAGCATTATTATAATAATATATCTAATTAAGTATTAGCCTATTTCCTATAATATAAATCTGCTATTAGTTATAAAAAGTATAAGTAGTTTTGTTAGGTAAAGCTACTTCTTTATTATTAATACTAATATCCTAATAAGTTAATAAAGGTTAAGGGCACTAAGTTTAATATATTTGCTAAAGTATATAGCTATTATATTATAGTTTATTATAGTGTTTATCCTTATAACTACTATAAAGACCTACTAAAGCTAGAAGAGAATAAATTTAAGAATAGTCCTAGGGATAATTATAGTATTATAAATATAAAATAAGAGGAGCTTATAGTGTAACTTCCCTAATATAGGCTAGAAACAGAAGACATTAATCTTCTAGGGAATTATAATATTAATATATAGGTATCCTAGGATTACTATATTAGAAAATACCCTAAGCTTATAATATCTAGCTATAACTTTTAGCATGCTTAAAAGCAGGACTATATTAGTAATTCTAAGCATAATTTATCTAATAGTATATATAATTAACTTAATAGAAAGCAGCGACTAGTGTTTAATTTATTTATTTAGTACCTATAAGACTCTCTTAATAAAACAAAGCTAATGCCTGTATAGTTATTAGTGTAAGTTAATAGTTAGGGAGGTACTAGGAAATCCTTTATAATCTAGGCATTATCTTAATAATTAGAATAGCTTACACTAAATTATATTACTTAGGCAGTGCCTATAGGTATAGCTACTAATACTATTAATAGTATTATAATTTATATGCTTCTTTGTCTTTTTATCTCTAAAAGTATTACTAGTTTGCCGCCCCTATAGCCTAGCAAACTATCTAACCTCTAAGCAAAATTATAGTATATTTAATATCTTATTCTTAATAAGAAGTTAATAATTAGCCTTAAGACCCTTAGCTATATTAATTCTTAGCTATATTAGGTTTTTTTATATTATTAGAATAACTACTTTAGTAGTTATAGTATGCTACTTCTTAGTAACTTTTACTAACTTCTGCTAGTTATAGAGAAGCTACTCTATACTATAATAGATTTAAAGAGCCTAATTAAGCTTATAGGTTATAATATATATTACGCCTTTAATAAGACTATTATGCTAGATTAAGTCGTTTACTAATAAGGCAATAAATAGGCCGCTTTTTATTAAGTATTAGAAGGGCTTTAATATAATAATCTAACCTTATAAGATTAGTAACTATTATATACTTAAACACAAGCCCTTCTATTAAATAAAGAAGTTAACACGTTTAAAAGCGCTATTTAAATTTACCTAACTAACGTATAGGTTAAAGAATATAACCTTAAATATATAAAATAGCTTTGTATACTATATATTATAGCTATAGTAATAAATATTAGCCTAGGAGCAGCTAATATTAACTTTATAACTGCTAGTAATTTATATTATTACCTTTCTCTTTGCCTAGGAGCTTAAGTTATACTTACAAAGAATATCTAGACTATTATTAGACTTATTAATAAAGTAATTAGTATAGTTTATAATATTATTTAGCTAGCTATAGTTACTAACCCCTATATAGAGCATCCTTTAGTTATTTTAGTTAAATTTAAGAACTATAGTAATCCTAAATGCTTTAGTAATCTAGATCTTACTAGTATTATTCTAATCTTTTAATTAACTTATAATTTCCTTAAGGGGATAATACTATGTTTATACTTATAGTTTCCTTTAATAATTACTTATAGTATTATAGTATATAAATTATAAGGTATAATGCTTAAAAAGGTAGTTATTAATATCTTTAAGCAAGATTTCTAAGCTAGTCTCTCTTATATTACTATATTATAAGTTAAGTTACTATAAGGTATTATATTTAATGCTACTTTTAATCTTACTAATATTAAAGGGAGCGTAAGAGTTAGTAATAAATAGAAGAATAATAGTTATTACTATTATTAAATACTTATAGAAGTATAATTATATCTTTAGATTATATTATTATTTAATATAATACATTAGCTTAACTATTTAATAAGTAAAGCGCCCTAAAATTAGTATAGTAAATAAAGTAAAGAGAAAAGCATAATAAATTACAAAGCAATTACGCAATTAAATTCTTATGCCTACTATTATATAGTTAATTATATAATTAATTATATAATTATTAAGTAGTGTAGTTACTAAGTTGCTAATATAATTTATAATAGTATTAATTTAAAGGTTATAGGTTATAATATATAAACACTACTTAA
>SRQA01000944.1:0-14416 GCA_018360365.1 Claviceps citrina | reverse complement strand
AAAAAAAAAAAAAAAAAAAGGGAAAAAAAAAAAGCTCACAATATACTCCAGGATCTATACCTCTACACCGTCCTGCTCCTCAACCCCGGCCGCCGCACCCTCGTCTTCACAAACTCCATCTCCGCGGTCCGGCGCATCACGCCCCTGCTCCAGAACCTCAACCAGAACGCCCTCCCGCTGCACTCGCAGATGATCCAGAAGGCGCGGCTGCGCTCGCTGGAAAAGTTTGCCGCGTCGCGCAACTCGATCCTCGTGGCGACGGACGTGGCCGCCCGTGGTCTGGACATCAAAGACGTCGACACGGTGGTGCATTACCACGTGCCGCGCGCGGCGGACGCGTACATCCACCGCTCGGGGCGGACGGCCCGCGCGGACAGAAGCGGCGTGAGCATCATCCTCTGCTCGCCGGACGAGGTGCTCCCGACGCGGAGACTGGCCGGCAAGGTCCACGCGCGTCGCTCGGCCGGCGCGGACGGCAGCGACACCAGCGACAGCAAGAAGCACATGATTGAGAGCCTGCCGATCGACAGGAGGATCGCGGCTCGCCTCCGGCCGCGGCTCGACCTGGCCAAGAAGATCACCGACGCGGCCCTGGCCAAGGAGAAGGCGCATAGCAACGACGCCTGGCTCCGGAACGCGGCCGAGGAGCTCGGCGTGGATTACGACTCGGAAGAGTTCGAGGCCACCGAGGCCAAGGGCTGGGGCGGCGCCGGCAGCAGGGGCGGCGGGCGGCGCCGCAAGGAGAAGGAGGCCAAGGCGCTGACAAAGGCCGAGATGGGTGCTCTGAAGGCCCAGCTGAGGCATGAGCTCGGACAGAGGGTCAACCTGGGCGTGAGTGAGAGGTACATCACCGGGGGGAGGGTCGACGTCGCGCAGCTGCTCAGGGAGAGGGATCACTCCGTGGGCGGGATCTTCCTGGGCGGCGAGAACCTGGGCTTGGGGCTGTGATGATGGGGGGCGCGCCGGGTACACATCTCCCTGCTGGGTACCTGAACTGAGAGGGGGAGGAGTACTTGCGTGGAGAACACGTTTTCTAATAGAGTTTTACGATGGTATTTTTATAAAACGCATTGCTAGGATGAGTCTTTTTAGGCTGTTTTCTTCTTTTTCGTTTTTGCCCCCCCCCCCCCCCCCCCCCCCCCACACACACACACACACACACTTTCTGGTTTGCAGAGGGCGTGGTGAATGAAATACATGGCCCGGACATACAATACATGATGTGATGTGATGATGCTCTGCTTGGCTCGGCCAGCTGGAGACTTGACACTGGACAGGGACCGACCGACCTACCACCCACCGACTTGCTAACGAGGGACCCTTCCAGGGGCTGGCAATCTCTGCCAGAAATAGAAACAGACAAGACAAGACACCCATCTTCTTTTAGAAAAAGCCCGTTTCTGTTTCTGTTTCTGTGTGCATGTGCCACCGCCATCAATCACAGTGCCGGTGGGTACCTACCTCGACGACGCCCACCCTCCTGTCCCCTTTCCTCTTCCCTTTCCCTTATACTATTGTACAGAGAACCCGGAAAAGGGCGTCGTCTATTCTCTTTTTCGAATCTCGATACACGCCTTTGTGGGCGGGATGGGACTCAGTCCGATGTAGGTCGTCGAGGGGCGTTTGTCCAGCATCTTGGTGTCGTAGTGGGTGAGCAGGTGCGCGAGCAGCATCTTGATTTCGTACGATGCGAAGAAGCGACCGGGACTTGGGGCGGGGGAAAAACAAGGTATCAGCGTCTAGGAGAGAACTTTCTCTCTCTCTCTTGCTCAAAAAAAAAAAAAAAAAAAAAAAACATACCATGCGTGCCTGCCATGGCCAAATGCAAGATGCTGGTCACTCGTCGCAATCATTGCGTACTGGCCCGACGTCTTCAGGCTGCCGCCCAGTCGTGCATCTCGATCCTGCGCCTCCTGCAGGTCGGCGTAGCGGAATGGCTTGTAGACGAGGGGCTCGTCGAATAAATCCTGGTCGCGCTGGATGCCCTCGGCGTAGATGACGACAGATGTCCCCTTTGGCAGCGTCCAGCCCAGGTCTGGATGGTGCAGTCCACGCACGGCGACGACCTCTCGCGCAACGAGCATGGGCGACAGAGGATTCAGCCGCTGGGATTCGCGGATCGCGGAATCGACCTTGACGAGCTTCTTCAACGAGGCCTTGGTCCAAACTCCTGACGCGGGCCGATGTGCTTCGATTTCGTCCCGCAGCGCATCGAGAACGACGTGCTCGGGGCTGGTGGATAGCAGGTCGAGTATCAGACCATGGCAGGTGAGCACCGTGGTGTGGATTGACGCAAAGGCAATCGGGAGCAGGCGCTTGGAAATCTTGACGGGGTCGAGTTCACCGAGCCTGTTTTCGGCAATGACAAGACGGATGACCCAGGTGATGTAGTCCTCGGGTGGGACATATGCTTCGAATCCTGCACAGCCCTGCGCCTGCTTCGTCATGCCATGCAGGCGCTCGGCGATTGCGGGCAGCACAACGCGGCACATGGACTTCCAGTGGCGTCGGTTGGGTATCGAGACCAGAGGGCCAACAAGGGGATGGAGCACGGCTGGTACCACGCCCAGCGTCAACTGGCTTCGAACGGCAGCCGTGACGAAGTCGACCATGCTTTTGTTGAGGGCCTCGTCGCGGCACATGGCTGGCCCTGCCAACAACATGCTCGTCGGAATGGGCACGACACGCATCCACAGATCCCACAAGTTCACGGTGGTCCATCTGCTTCCGACATGGCCCAGGGCTTTCTCCATCGCGAACCGGACTTCCTCACCGAGACTGGGCACCATGGAGAGGGTGTGGCGCGCGGCAAACCGATGCATAACCCGGCTCGAGAAAGGTTCCTTGGTAAACCCATGGCTCAAGAACGTGTAGGCGTAGGATAGAGATCGTTTGTGCGCTTCGAATTCCGAAACAACCGAGTCAGGCTGATCCAAGAGCCAGCGGATCTGGGACAGGGGCATCACGACATCATGTCTCCGTGAAAGCAACCTAGGCAGGACAAACGCCTCGCCTCTCTTGCCGAACTAAACGGCATGTTGGTGTCAATGGCGTACATATACATGGCGTACATACACAACAAAGAGTTCCTGCGATGACTTGCCTCGATGTAAGCTGACTTGACCGCCCGCTGTCGTGACTCGACCCAGAACTTGGACTGAAAGAGCGCGAACCAGCCGTCATTACTTTCCGCCTTGGGAAGTCGACCGCTTATTTGGTGGCGGTTCAGAAGCACGTAGATGCAGTATAGAGGCGGGAGTAGCAGCAAGAAGACCGTGAATGGGCGTAAAGCCATGGGACCTATAGTCTCCGCAACGTTCATGACACCGTGATTTGTGAAGCTTGCAAAAGAAGAAAAGGAGGAGTAACGGTGACGGTGGGTGGTGCTCGCGATTTTATAGAGTCCATGTATCGCTTGCTTTCACAGGACTTGCCTGACTACCTGTTTTTGCTCACTACTAGGTATGTAGTAGTGATGGGCGTCGGGTCTATCGTACTATCGGCAACATTGGCAGCAGTTGCGATGACTCGGCGTATCCTGTACGATTGAGAAGGGGTGCCATCGCAGCAAGTCGTGCAAGCTCATGGCATCAGTCAGCCAATATTCTTGATTGTTGGTTGGCACACCATTCTGCCGCCGAATCAAAGGTAGCTATGCGTTGCATGTGGGTTGGGAATCGGCATGCCCAAAGTCCGAAGCCTGGCAGCCGATCAAGCGCCTTGATCCCACCCACATGAGACAAGCCGCTGGCGACGAGGGCGGGGGTGGTGAGGCTCGCCTCAGCTTCCAACGTCATGTCAGGGCTGTGCTTCAAAGCTCCGAGGGGTAGGAAATCACGTATGAATCCATCCTCTCAAAGCTCCGTGTCTGCAACTCCATGATGTGCATCAGTCGAAAGGAGACTTATCGCCATCCACGGTCCGGTCCCAGCGCTGTTGCTGAGCATGGCATGATACGCTTCGTAGCGTGATATGGTGTGGTCTGGCAGTGGAAACGAATCTGTGGATGCATCATCGTCGCTATCACCATGTGCCTCTAGAAATGGCCCTTTCCTCGATGGCAATGCAGCAAAGTCATTGAATGTCGGCGTACTTCCTTGAGGCACCACCGGGTTATGCCGATGGGCATGGGAAAACGATTCATCGTGCGCATCTGGGACCACAGATCCTGGCACGATTTGCCGCGACAGCGTACCAGTGTCAGCATGCACCAATGGCTCCATTCTTGATGAGGTGTCATCCTGCCTTTGGTCTGCACTGACAGGTGCGGCTGGGTCTGTGACTGGGGCCCGGGGACAATGACCGAGTCCATCATTGAAGCTCTGCTGCGAATCGGGCTCCGGCGTCCCATGCTCCCAGCTTGGCGGACCTGCATGCTTTTCAAAACATGAGGCCGTTTCTCGATCATGCTCAAAAGTCTGTTGTGAACAGAATTTGCCAAATAACGACTGTATGCTCGCACCTGAAGTCCCGCCCGAAAGACGATGAAATCAATTAGTGACCCTTTTTGTGAACAGACTTTGTCCCCTTGTTTGCGAGACTCTTTCTTTGTCGTACCTCGTTCCTTCCATCTTTGATCCACTGTGCATGGCCAGATGTCTTTCGGCTTGAAGATGCTCGCCAAATGGCAGAGCTCTGGATAGGGAGAATGCCTTGCAAATGGAAACAGTATTACTTTGGGCAACCCATCGGGCCTCGTCTCATGTTTTTCTTCGCTCACGGCTTTCGAGGACCCTTGGCGGATCTTTTGGCAGAGGAAATGCAGTGCATCCTTCAGACCTGTTGATAAGTTCTCGTCGAAGTCGTCGATGGTCATTTTCAGAGAGAGCCGGCGGCCGGCGGCCGCCTCGGCTTGCAATGCAGTTGCGACTTCCTCCCTCATTCCGCTATCCATAGAACTGTAGTTTGGTAGACTGGCATGTGTTAGCCGGAGAAAACGCTACTAGGCCAAAGTGTCGGGATCTCACGATTGAATGAGTTCCGCAATATCATTGTTTGAAGTCCAATCCAATTCAGCTTCCCGAGAGAAGTCCTTGCCGCCACCCCCTACACCAGCTTCCATGATCGACTCTCCATTAGGAAGGCGAAGAACGACGGGTCGAATGGATACAACACCGGGTTTCTTGGCAACCGAGCACATGTTTGCCATCTCGCAACTATGTATACGCACATCTTCGTCGGTTGTGAGACAGCCTGGATGTTGGCTGTTGCCACACATGTGTCCATTCAATGCGGCAGCGCCAGTCATAAGATGAAGGCCTGCAGAGAAAGTAGTGTTGGCTGAGCGGCCGTTTAGAGATTGGAAAATTCTAGACTTGTATACGTCCACATGGACCTATTTTTCAAGGTCAACAACCTGTAATGTGGCTCGGGTGAATGGGAGAGCCTTACACGAGAGTTCAAGGCCTTGGACAATGCGATCCAAACCTCCTCATAGCCAAATGTCCATGCCTGGAGATGGAATACTGTGTCGGGAGGATACATTTTAACCCTTTTGAGAAGTTCGGCAATGCCCTCTGATTTCGTTTGGAATGGTACATCTTCGATGAATGAAGTGTCGAGGTACAACTTATCCAGCGTCCTGAGACCATGCGTGTACTCGAGAAGGATCGGGTTGCGTGCGATGGAATTGACGAACCATGGCTCAGCACGAACATCCCCGGTGTAGAATATGGCCTTTCCTTGCCCCTCAATGACTATATATCACTGATGAGATCAAGTTTTGGAAGAGGCTCGAAAGAAATGTTACGTACGAAACATTGTGGATCCGGGACAGTGGTTTGCATCAAAGAGCGTGACCTGAATCTTGTACCCAGGCCTCAACTCCATCGTTGTTGGAGTTTCTAGTGGAAGAGCTTTCTGTTCCAATTTTAAGTTGAAGAAGAAAAATGATATGAGGTGTTTTTCTTGATAATTCAACTGACGTACCAACACTTTCCGGAGGTGTTTATAAGTCTGCTGCCTGGCCTCGAGAACACCTCGGGCGTAGTCAATCCGGCATGTGTACTTTTCTAGACGCAGCAGAATCTCTCTCGTTGCCGGCGAGCAGTATACGCTAAACAGGTAAGTATCCTCTGTAGCACGTGGTTATACAAGGTGATGACCAACAAGGGAGAGCGTAAGGTTTCTAGCCCCGCGAGATGATCGCTGTGTACATGGCTCAAGAAGCACACCAAGGGTGGTGTGCGATTTGGGTGCCCTCGGAAGAAGTCAACTTGGGAATTGTTAGCTCGTGGTGCAAGAAATATGGCCGAGATTGAAGCGTATGTGATTATTCGGTTACTTCTGATATCTGGAAACTCAGACACAAGGCCGTTAAAGGTTGACATGATAGAAATCCAACCCGGCGTGGTCCTCGCGAAGAGGGGGCTAGAGACTGCGTGCGATGCGCGGGTGACGCATGTGGTTGTTGGGACGCTTCGAGTAAGATGAGGAGTCGAATTAATGTATCGAGACTGCAAACGCAAACGACTAAATGCAATCTCCGGCATCGTGCTGGAAGCAAGAGGAGACGACGTGAGACTCAATAGTTCAATCGGGCGATTCACAGTGCGGCGCATGTGCGAAAGTAGGGGTCGACTTGATAGCCACACTGTGGACCATCGGACCAACCAATGCCATTGCGTCGTTGCGGTACCGCTAAAAACTTGACTTCAAAATGCTTCCGACAACCAGCACGTGGGAGCAGAAACTTTTGCGTACTGACACTTTCATCTACTCCGCTTCAAGATTCTTCCCCATCGCCTGAGGCAGGTGGTCCGACATGGTAGAATAAAAGTACAGGGGCCAGTCAAAATAAGCGCTGGAAATGGATAAACAAGGAGGAAAACATGTATTCACACAATCCTCCTCGACTTTAAGCCCGCTATCGATGCATCAAAGATCAGACGGATCAAGTGATAGGGTCGCAATATAGACGAAAGAAAAGAAACAAAGAAAGAAAAAAATTTCAAGTGTCTAGGAGACACAGACAGAGAAGGGAGAATGTTCCCAAAAACCAGCTTTCGTGGACCACTCCTTTTTTTTTTTCGAGCCCTGGCCTCTATTCTACAGTGATAGAAGCGGAGCCAGAGCTGTAGTAACCTTCTGTCGCAACGATAAAGTAGTCAAAGGTACCGAGTTTCATGTTGAGCGATTCCCAAGCATCAAAGTGCTTGCTCACCGACACTGTGCCGCCCACGCGCTTGTTACGCCGGATAGACCAGTACTGCGGGAAGGTTTTCCTGCCCGCGATTGAGGGCGCGTTTGTGCGCTTGCTGACGTAGATGTCATAGACGGAGCCGTCAACCGTAACTTCGCCGCGTTTGTGGCCCCCGTGGGATGGGTTGTAGGAGCCATAATTCTCGACAATGTAGCACTCCACGAGGGGATTCTTGCTCCACCCATACACAGAGAGATAGCTGTTTCCAGTAGAGTTCCACGTGCCGGAGTAGGTGATTGATCTGGGTTTTGCGGGAGACGTGGTCAGCAGGAGAAGCGAGACAAGACTGCAAGGCGACAAGATGGTAGCATCTTGCAACATCAAGGTTATTGATGCAAATAGTCACTGATATAGTGGAAGCCAAAAGGAAAGAGAAAGAGCCCAGTTGTTTTCTTACTTCGTGTCGCCGTGTTTCCACCCCGTGCCTGCAACGAAGTTGCCGCCCTTATTCCACGACACTTGATACGACCCCCCTGGGCCTTTGGCGAAATTGACGGCCTTGTAGTCCGACCAAAAGGAGTAAAAGTGGCCGTCGTCGAAGCCTGAGCCCTTGGATGTGGTCCGAAAGTGCTTGTCCACCTTGAGTGGCGAGGCCGAGACGCAGCTGATGGCTCCAAGGAGGAGTTTTACGACTGAGTTCAGAAGCATGATATCTTTCTGTTTCCGTTTTCAAGCGAAAGCAGACGCAGAGGACGAAGGAGAAAAAGAAGGAAGGAAAGAAGGAAAGAAGGAAATAAAGAAGGAAAAGAAGAAGGAATGAGTGAAAGAATGGAAAAAATAAAAGAAGGTGATATGTGTCTGGCCTGTGAACGAAAGGCTTCTGTGTACGTTAAATAGCTTGCATTAAAGCAGAAATGAATGTTTGTGGAGAGAAGTGTCCCAGTCGCTGGAGAGTGCACTCTCTTATATATCATAAAACTGAAGTCTTTGCTCAAACACACCCACCCCCCTTCCACCCCCACTGGTACCAACATGACTAGTCACTCTTTACCCGGTCAATTACTGACCTGAAAGACGTGATTCACGGCCTCACTAACCGAAACTCCGATTTGTGGCAGGGACATTTTTTATCCCGAAGGTATCTAAGTTTGAGACGGGAGAAATTCGTCCTGCCGTTTAAGAACAAGAACAGCCGTCTCCACTAGCGTCGCGAATTTTCGATTCTCTTTGCCGTACGGTGCAGGGGGGGGGGGGTCTGAATCATCTGAATCTGATCGATGCTAGAGTCGGGAGGAGGTTTTGGACACCCCAGTTTCAGTTTCAGGGTCATCTTGAGTGGCATCATGTGGCATGCAATTCGCCAGTCGGCTGAGAGTGAATATGCTAAAAGGAAGATATAGATTCCCTGCCGTTAGGCGCTCAATCCGGGACGGGTGGCATGCGGCGCGAACATGGTTCAATTCCCATTGGCCCCTCCTGGATATTGTTCAATCTGCAAGACACTCGAGCCTGCTGTGGCTTGTTTTACGTTCTCAGGTACCATCGTACCACCGTACCAACAAGGCCGACCTTTGGGAAAAGCAAAAATCGTGAAATGTCGAGGTGAGTTTGAGGCTTCCCAAAAGCCGGCCTTGAAAAGAAACCCCACTTCCCTGTGCTTGATTATCACGTGCTTTCTGTATCTTTTTTGCTCGATTCGTCCCACCTCCCAACCCACCTGCACAGGAGTGAGGTGCTGCATTCAACTTTCCTTCAAATGAAGCTGCTCCCTTCATCACACTCGGCGTCCGTGAATCATTCATTAGCCATGCCTCTACTCCGGAGTCTGTCCCGATATCAGCCAGCTCTTCAAGGGCCAGAGCAGACAGCAGAGACATGCATCCTCGTATTTTCACGGCACACATACTTCACGATCAAACACTAAAATCAACGATCCTCCTGGCACGGCAGCCTTTTTTCGTGCGCGTTTTTGAACGAAATTAGATTTTCTCATTAACATGGGTGCGCTACCGATGAAAGTCTAGGACACCGTCGTTCCGCCTTCCAAGTCGAGTATCAGGCCTGGAAACTCGACCCAGAGTTTGAATCAGAAGGATTGAACGCGACCAAGCTTCAAGAATCGGGGCCCAAAACCACGTGGCGGCCGGAGGGAGAGCTTCCAGTTTTTCGGATGCTACCACGCTGCAATGTTTCAACGAAGCTTTTGCACAGTGCGTAACCCTGAGAACCTGCTGCGGTTCCAGTGCCGTCTCCGTCTTGAGTAGCCGTTTGTTGTAGTCTCCTGGCCGCGGACGGGGTTTCCCCCCTCTTCCCCTGCCTGGGACTACCATCTTGCGAACCTTGGACAGTAAGCTTTCAAGGTGCGGAGTGTTCTTATACACCAGTTTTTCCCCCGCTGCCTTTCCGTAGACGAGTTGACTGCTGAATGAGGTCCAAGACGTACACCCCGTGACGCCAAGCACCACCATTGTTCTCCGCGTATTCCAAAAGATGGCACGGCATCGAGCGTGGTGAAGTTCTTGAGGGATGCTCATTACTGGCGACGGAGGAGCGGCTCGGTATGCGATGAGGTGTGAGACCAATACATCAAGAAGTTGAGAAGAGCTGCGGGGTAGGTGTGAGGCCAAGACTTCAAGATTTTGAGCAGAGCCGCGGGGTAGGTGTTTTTCATCTTTTCGAGAGCAGGGATACGATATTCCATTGGATATAGGAATCCAGGCGGTGCATTGGCGACAGTGCAGTCCGCGAGCGATGCTGAACCGGCTGATACGCAAAGACGCAGAACGACCCTCGACTTGATATCACCGCCCTTGTGGCGCATAGACAAGGCGACGACAGAACAGAAAAGATGCCGACGCTGGGCTGGGCCTGCATCACGTCTCATTGCAGCAGTATGGCAAAGTCCCAGCCGCTCCGAACAGTCCGAGACTTTTGCAAATCACCTCTTAACCAACATTGGTGCTCGCCCCCAGCGTCCTCCGGAATGACTCCCCATCCGCAGCCTGTGCAGTTTGGTTGTCCTGCACACCTCAGGATGCAGTCTTGCATGCTGGCGGTCCTCACGACACCAAGGTCAATAGCCTCCCCTTGACCGGTATAGTCGACGCCGCAAATAAGCAAGAACGTTTTATTGAGCTGGGGTATCTCGAACTTGGTACTATTCGCGGCCGGACATAACTCCAACAGAGTTTGGGTCGGCTGAGCCGAGGTTGACGGCGTCGTGGTGGAAGACATCGGCGGGCTGCATAGAGACTTTCCATTAGAACTTTGGCTCGTGCTCTGTCGTGCTGCTTTGGATGAAATGAAACATGGTCTGCGGACGGTAGGCAGTGCAAAGCACGATTGCACGGCTGCATGGTTGCACGAGTGCGAAAGACATACCTGGGGCCCGACGCCGCTGTGGAGGATTTTTGGTCTGATGTCTCAGTTGGTTTCACCGTGCCCACTCCCAGACCAACGCCTACACCAACTGCCGCCGCGACAACAACAAAGGCCACGAGACAGACGAGTATCCAGAACAATCGCTTGCGAATGCCGCAGCACACAGCCGGCTGGGGAATCGGCGCCGGCGGCGCGACGTGGTCGTAGCCATAGTCGTTCGAAGGTAATGGGCCATTTCTAAGATTGCCGTGGCCATCGTCGTCGTCCGGGGGCGGCGGCGTAGACTCGCGATAAAACGTCAATTGCTCCTCGTCCTGGACCTGCCGCTGCCCAACTGTGGTGTTCTTGTCGTCGGCCCATGCCACGTTTTTTGATCGCGTGAAGCCACCACCAATATCGCTGCGCTTGCCCGTTGTACCGTCCGGTCGACGAAAGTTGCTTGTGTTATTTGAGGGCCGAGCAGCTGTACTGCGCGAGACGTCCGTGGTAGGAGCACCACCCCGTTGCGTGGCCATGCCGATGCTTGGCACAGTGCTGAAGGAAGGTATGAGAGAAGAACGCTTAGAAAAGAATGAGATTTGGTGATGATGGACAATGCGTACATTCGCAAGACGGTGGCACCCTTCAACCCGGGCAGGCTCCCCCTCGTGAAATTTCAAACCAGGCACCTTGCTTCTCCTTCCACAAATGGTCAATTGCCAAATCTATCTGCTTTGTTCTGGTTAATTGGACAATCACCCAGCCCCATCACGTCAAGAAAACCAGAGCGACTGAAGCCATTGATTGGGTCAAACCAACAAAGTTGCTGATTTTCCCTTGGCCCGTTTTCCGCAGGCAACCGTGGCGCTGGTGGCTTGGCGCGCCAACGTGTCTGACTAAATTTGGAAAGCTCCGCTCATTGGACATTGGGCACGCTCCTTTTTCTTTTTAGCCGAGTACATACACCCTAGCCCCTGTTTTTCAATCTCCAAAAATACTTGCAGGTCGCTTACCACGATACTGTATGCAGCTGGGTGGCTGATTGTTAGCCAGGGTCCTGCGTCTAGGCCGTGACCTTTGGCCCCTGGCTCCCTCTGCATTTCTATGTAAAGAGCCTAAGTACCTCTAGGTCTTGGCGCTGCTTCCTAATTGGCTGGAACCCCTCCCTCCGTCTGCGAGGTATCTAGATCTGTAAGATAAGTCAAGGGTTCGACGTAAGAAAAGGCAGCGTACCTGATTTTTAGCCGCCAACAGTGTCACTTGACTCTTGACGCCTTGATAGCGCCCCATTCATCTCTTCTCTCTGTTCATTGTCTCGAGTCATCCGGTTGCGCGAATTATTCTCCCCGCCGCAGCTCTCAGAAGAAAAGATCGTTCCGCAATGTCCTCGACTACGGTGGAATCAAAACCGCGGGGTCCCCCATCCCTATGTCGAGTTGACCATCTCGACCGTCTGCGCAGCAAGTTCACGACACAAGGCCTAGATGATGCAGGTTTGCATGCCGGCAGGTCATGTTTAGAAAGTGGCATTGTCAATTCAATTAGCGGATTGCGACACTCTAGGAAACGATACAACCGGGAAAAGCGAAATACAAAAAAAGATGACACAAATGAATAGAAGAAGGGAAAAATATGAAAAAAAAATAAGAGAAAGACGACGAAGGAGAATAAAAGAGTGTGGCGTCAAATAAACTGGCGCGGGAATTTCCCCCAAAACTCGGCTCCAAAGTGAGAGTCCTGTGGGATTTGCACCGCAATAGAGTGGCACAGCTCCTGATCCACGGTCTGGCAGCCTGCCATCTCGTCCGCCGCATCCAATATGCCTCCTCCCTCCCGCTCTTTTGCAGCTACAGCTCCGTCCAGCGCAACATGAAGACCCTCCCACGGACCGGCTCCGTCGGGCGTCGCGACCGATTCCTCCGTCGTGATGGTGTCCGTGTTTGAGCCAAGGCGGGTGCTCCTCGTGTGTTCGAACATGGGCGACGGGGGCTCGCTGCCTGGAGGCGTGACGCTTTGTTTTCTGCCCAGCCGCAATGTGCCCCAGAAGCGGCGTATCTTCTTGCCCATCATGGACTGCGTCTCGATGATCCTGCTTTCCGGGCGAGACGAGTACGCCACTGGTTGGATGCGCGCCGTCGTGGCTTGTCGGGGAGGCGACGGCGTGGACGGCATGGCGAAGAGCTCTGCTGGTTGGTCTTCCTCGCGCTCGCTGCTGATGATGTGCGGACCGAGGTAGGCTGGTAGTTCGTTTTCAGGCTCGGCCTGGTAGGCCGTCCCCGAGGTGTCATAGATGTCCTCCCATACGGGTGATACTTGTGTAGTGACGGCATAGGTCAAACTGCGCTCCACGCCGGGCACTTCAAAAGGCGATTTCGTTTCCGTGGCCGGCGATGGGGAGAGAATGCTCGAGTGGGCTGAGCCCGGTAGGACGGTCGAGTGCGTCGAATCGGGGTATACGGACGACGTGAATGACTTCGGCTTGGGCCCGGTGGCAGGAGGCGGGCTGGGGCACACCGTCGATGGACTGGTCGGGCTCTGTACCGGAATCAGCGGAATAGGCGGATCCGACGTTTCTGTTGACGAGTACGGCACGGCAATGAGGCTCAGATCGTCCGACTGGGTGTCCTCTGGCGGCGGCGGAAGCGGTTCCTTGGCCACCCGTCGTTTCCGAATAGTGAGCGATCGAGTCATCCTGGAGACGGAGAGTGCAGGAAGGCTTCACGAGCGTTCAACAAAAACGCTGGCATGGATCGGCCGACCGAATATCCGATCGACCACTCGAAAATATGTTGCTGTGGCCGCCGCGTGTCTAAGCGTGTTTGCTGTCTTGTTGCCCCCCCTTTTCTGCTCTCTCCTGTACAGCAGCCCCGAGATTGTATCCAAAAACTGGGATTTGATTGAGGATCGAAGGGGGGCTCAGGGTCAAAGACAGGCTGCTGCTGGTTCACATCATGTCGGAGTGCACAAGATTGGGTCGTCCCTTGGACGGAAAGCCGACAGAAGGGGCCATCTATATAGGTCCATGCCAGGCAGCACGCACTATCGCCCTCAAACTCAACCACCCCATCCACCCTAGCTCTCTTGAGCGCAGAGTAGCATCGTGTAAAGCACCATAGACGTTCTGCCGAATAAAAAGAGATAGAAAAGGGAAAAAGAAAAAAAAAGAAAGAGAGAGTAAGTCACATGGAAGGACCGAAACAAGCAAAGATTAAATCCACCATCCCATCGAGGCCAAATCACCATGAAGCAGCCCATTTTTTTCCTTTCCTTTGACTTTGGAACCGTCGCATTTCCCCACTGCACCACCTCGATCAGGAAGTGGTGAGGGAAGAAAAAAAAAAAAAAAGGATGAAGATAGTCCGGTGAGAAGCTCCGTTTTTTTTTTTTTCCTCGTCCGTCTTCTCCTGCTAGGTACACAGTCTACAGGTGAGTTGTAAAGACAACTAGCCCTCGGCCCGCGGGAAACCTTGTTCCCAGTATAGTCCACTCCTTAATGCGGACGACATGTCGTCATGCTCTTTTGACCGAAAAGGGGGGAGAAAACTGGGAGACCAATCACCCTCCGCCACAAACAAGTCTCCTTTCTATCGGAACATTTTCCATCCTTTTCAAACGCGGCGAGTCTACAACCAGCCTACGAAGATGTCTGTTCTCACTCAGCCTGCATTCGTCTTGCATAATCGCTCAATACGCGGCAGGCTGGCAGTCCATTTGTTGTTGTCCTGGAGGATTTCGCCGCTAAGCCCAGAACCCATTAGCTGGTAGATGTGGCTTTTGCGGACGAAACTTTAATGCTGGGACGATGTGGGAAAAACCTCGGTACTCGCACGGTCCTTCTTTCGTGTTTGCAGAAGGCACGATTCAAAATGGAATTTATCGTCACTGATTCTATGGCAAAGCACGCATGGGAACACC
>SRQA01000943.1:0-14421 GCA_018360365.1 Claviceps citrina | reverse complement strand
ATTACTTTTCTTTAAGATAAAGGGAAATTTAAAAGGTTATAGGTTTAAATACGTGTATATATATGTGTTTTTTTTTTTGCGCTATATAAGCTAAGAGATAATAAAAAAAAAGTTATATAATAATATACGTGCGTATATAGTGTGATATGTGCGATATAATATAATTAATAGTTAGTTATATATATTATAATTAAGCCTGTAGTTATATAGTTAGTATGCTTTATAATAGTATTTTATAGTGTTTTAGTAATATATATCCTATAACTATATACGAAGGAGAGGGGTCTTTAAAGGAAGGAGGTTATTATAAGAAGAAGCAGAATCTACTTAAGGCAGTAGCTTGCTATAGGCAGCCCCTAGCAGGGCTTCTAAAGGGAAATAATTATAGAAGGGGGTAATTAATAAAAGGGGTAATTAATAAAAGGGGTAATTAATAGAAGGCGTAATAATTAATAGAAGGCGTGATAATTAGAGGCGTGATAATAGAAGGAGCGTTGTAATTACGCGATAATATTCTTCCGCCCCGGCTTTCATAGCTTTGCGCCTTATAGCAGGGTATTCACCCGCTGACATTAACCTACGTATAGCTAGTAGGCAGCGCACCCTTTTTTATAATTAGGACCTTAGCAAACCTAATAGGGTCCGCGCGTAGCCTAATAAGCGCACATAGGTTTTCCTCCCTATACTAGGGTTTTTCCTATGTAGATTAGTAGTAGAAGTTCTAGATATTAGCCCCCTAGGGAGCTAACTAGTGTACTATAATAATAATAATAATAATAAATTTAAAAAAAAGTAATATAAAAAAGGTAAGAGGCTAGACTAAGGCTAAAGGGGTTTATAACTTACTGAAAAACTATTAATATTAATAAGAAAGAAAAAGGGGTTAAAAACCTTAAGAAAACCTTCCCCTTTTATACCTAGAAAAGGAGGCTAGCTAAATTAGCTAAATTACTTAATTACTTAATTACTTACTAAATTACTTACTCTAACCTAAAGAGGAAATTATTATTAACTTACTAATTATATAAGGCTATTTATAAGTCCTAGACTAGACCCCTTACTTAGCTATTACTAAACCTTACTAAAACCTTTAAGTTATATTATTTTTTCTAGGTATACTTCTAATTTTTTATTTACTTACCTTACTTTTTTATTTATTTACTTTTATTAGTACTTAGTAATACTATAAGGCTAAGCTACTAATACTTACTAATACTTAGGTATGTAATAACTAATTATAGGTTTTTTATAAACCTAAACCTAAACTTTTTTTAAAGTAATTTTACCTTTTATATATACTTTTAGTAACTATTACTAAGACTTAGCTAGTAGGTAGTATACCTTTTTTTAAGATAAAAACCTTAGTAAACCTAATAAGGTTTATATATAGCCTAATAAGTATATATAGGTTTTCCTTCCTATACTAGGGTTTTTCCTATATAAATTAATAGTAAAAGTTCTAGATATTAGCCCCCTAGGAAGCTAATTACTATACTATAATAATAATAATTACTATATAATAAGCTAGTAAGTATAAAGTTTATACTAACTCTAAGGTTTTTAAATAATATAAATATTATTATATATAAAAAAAATACTAAAAAAAGTAATATTATTTTAAGTTTATATAAAAGGTTTCTTAAAAATGATTTAAAAAGTTTAGCCTTAAGTTTTACTTTTAAAAAAGTAAACTAATATACTTTATATATTATTACTACCTTAATATTACCTTAGTTTGCCTTAGTATTATAATAATATAACTAATTTAATTTACTTAATTCCTAGGTATTTAGGTATATTAAAAATTATACTAAAAAGTATACTAAGCTAAGATTATAGCTAAATTAAAGTAATAATAGCTTACTTTAATAATACTTATAATATTTATATAAAGATATAGTTTTTATAAGATAAGCTTTCTTGATATTTAGGTTATTTAAAGTGCTATAACTTATAATATAAGCTTTTATTATATATAGTTTAAAAGTAACAAAGTTATACAGAATATAGCTAAAGTATTTATAATTAAGTAAAATAAATATTTTTAAATTAATATTAGTACTTATAAAGCTATGCTTTTTATATTATTTAAAATTAAAGCTATTATTTTACCCCTAAACCTTTATTTTAATTATTAGTATAAGAAATATTATAAATAGCTAAAGTTTAGTAATATAGTAAATAAAATATATAATACTTATATAGTAATAATAACTTTATTATATAATTAAAAAACTTATAAATAACCTAAATACCCCTTACTAATATATATGGTATTATTAAAATACCCCCCCCTAGCGCTTAGTAACTTATTAGCTAAAAAAAAGCTTAAATAAAACTAAATAAATAAATAAAACTATAATGAGAATAAAGCTTATAAGTAATAGCTATAATATACTTTTATAGTAATAAAATATAACCTAGGCTTTTACTTAATATATAAAGTAATACTTTTATATAAAGTAATATAAAAGTATAAGTTTATTACTTTTATTTAACTATATATAAAGAAAATAAAGCTATAAGCCTTTTTATATAAAAAGTATATATTAAAAGTAAACTCCTTACTTTACGTTTATAAGAATACTGTAAAAATATATTATTATATAATTATAAAATACTTACAATTTACTAAGCTTTAACTTATTTATTTAAATTCTAGTTTTCATATAAACTAATATAAATTTACTATTATTTTTAATAACTACTAATTAGCTTTTATTATAGCTTACTAGCTTATATAAATAAAATAATTAAAATAATTTACCTTAGTAATTGTTATGGACTAGCCCTATTACTACTGCTAATAGGCGTTAGAATACTATTAAAAGACATAAAGAGAAAGGAAGGAAAGGTAATATAAAGACCCCTTTATGCCCCCTTTATACCCTTATTATAAATACCCCCCTATTCTTATATATAAGCCTTAGATATAAGGCAAAGTGTATATAACTACTAATATACACCTATATTAGCCCTATATTAAGCAAAGCCTAATACTATTATACAGCCTTCCGCCCTAAGCAGTAGCTATACTATATAAATATTACTAAAGTAAAAGTATTATATTAATAAAAAAAAGCTATAGGTAAGTAAATTAATAAATAAAACATTCTTATTATATTTATAGTTACTAGAAGATAAGTATAAACACTACTAAGGGAGGTAGGCTAGCCTAGCTAAAATAGGCACTAAACTAGTAAATTAAGAAAATAAGAATTCCTTATTATATTACTAATTACTTATAAGTAATTACTTATTATACTATTAGCTACTTATAAATTTATAGCTTTATACTTATAAGCTAATCTAGCTTTTATACTAAAAGCATAAAAAGTATAAAACTCCCCCTTTCTTTAAAGGATTTTATTACCCTTAGCTAGTACTAACCTAATTTACTTTTACTTTTTTTTATAAATAAACTATATTAAATATTAATTCTTAAGTTTTCTTTATTATATTAAACTATATTAAAATAGCCTTTATAATATATACTATTCTAGGGTATATTATATATATTACTAACCTTATCAAAAACACTTATTAGTATTACTTTATCCTTATATTTACTACTAGTATCTTAGATCATTATTATAATAAAGCTTATTTTACCTCCTACCTTTAATACTTTTATAAGTAAATACCCTACCTTTAAATTAAGTAAGCTATTTATAGTAATTTTAAATAGTAGTATAACTTCTTATTTCTCCTAAGATAACTGTAGACTAAGAAGTGTTTTATAAAGCCCTAGACTTTAATAAAAATAAAGCACTTTAATATTAATATTATACTACTTATACCTACCTTTTATTAAGTTACTAATAACTTTTTTAATAAAACCTACTAATACTAGTAAGAAGCCTAAGTAAAGGGTTATAATAATAATATAATAGTATTATATATTTACTAAGTAAAACAGTATAAACTTTAAGGGGAGAGGTAATAAGATAATAATAAGTAAGTTAATATAAAAATAAGCTAAGAGTAAAAGGTTATATAGCTATTATAAAGGAAATAATTTAGGGATAAGTAAGTAAATTAAAATAAAGAAATATAAAATAAAATAAAACTATAAACCCTACTAAGTAGTGTAAATAAGTAATATAATAAATATAATAAGTATAATATAAGTATAATATACTATACTAAATAGCTAGTAGAAAAGTAAAATATAAGCTATTAATAATTACTAGTAGTTAGACTATATTTAAGTAACCTGCCTAATATTAGTACTTAGTTAAAGTAAGGCACTTATATTAGGTATAAGAAGTAAGTTATTAATAGCTAGTATAGCTAGCTAGTATTATAAGAACCTATATTTATTATTATTTATATATAATACCTAGCCTAAATAATACTATATTAAATACTAGTTAAAGGTATAAAAATCTTATTTTATTTACTCTTAAAGCTATACTAATTATTCTCCTTTATTTCCTTTATTATAAAAAGTTTTTATTTTATTACTTATTACTTTTTTAAAGACTTTTTATTATTTCTAAGCTTATTTTATATTATTAAATTCTATACTTAGTTACTTATTATATTATAATTATCCTAAAGCTTATTATTACTATAATACCTACTATTACTATACTACTAGGGCTATTCCTAGGCACTACTCCCTTTATATAGCTTCTAGAATATTAGTAAGTAGCCCCTACCTACCCTAGTTATAAGTATATACTTATAGCTATTATTACCTTCCTTAGGTATATTATATTAGCCCTTATAACTACCTTATAGTATATAAGGTAATATCCTGCTCTTATACTAATATTAAGTATAGGCCTTAAGTAAGTTTATTATAAAAAAAAACTTTAATAAAAAAAGTAATATTATATTTATAACTATTAACTTACCTTATATTTAGTATATTTTTATTATTATTTAATTAAGTAAACTAAACTATAAGTATAGTTCTTATAAAAAGTTATATAAAAGTTACTAAAAAGCCTACTAAAAATATATATAAAATATATATATATTAGTAGCTAATCTTTATATTAGGTATACTATATATACTTTAATATAAGCTATAGCTAGGGAATATACTATTATTACCCTAAAGGTATATTATAAGAGAACCTAATAAATCTAAATAGCTATTATCTTAATACCTAAATTCTATACCCTAGGTAATAGATTTACTAACTTATATTACTATACTAAGTATACCTTAATTATTATTTAAATTATTTATAATACCCTTACTACTACTATACTTACTAATAATATACCTACTATAAAAATAGCTATACTTATATTACTTAATAATATAGCTACTAACTTATTTTTTATATCCCCTAGCGCCTTTATTTAAGGTACTATATAGCTACTAGTCTAACCTCTTACTTAGCTTAGAAGTATATTATTTATATAAGGGAAGCAAAATACCTAAGCTATAGCTAGTTATTAGTAGTATATTATATAGTTTTTTAAACCTATATAAAGGGCTATAAAAAAGTAAATAGTAATGCTATAAAGTATTATATAGCTATTATAATAATCTTATAGGCCTAGCTTATAAGTAAAGGAATTACTAAATACCCCCTAATACCCCTAATATACCTTATAAAAGTATATACTAAAAAGCTATTAATACTATTAAAAGAGAGATAAAAGAAATATATAAGTAATCTTAATAATACTATTCTAAATATAATATAATACCCCCTTCCCTAACCCTTATAATAATAAGCTACCCTTAAAGTTACTTAGTAACTAATATAAGGTTTACTAAAGTAAGAAAAAAGAAAGAAAAGTAAGTGAAAAAAAGAAAAAAAAAGACTAATTTAAGGTAAGTTAGGCCCTAAGTAATAAATATATATAGCTTTATAAAAAAACCTCATTTAAAAACTTACTAAAGGCTATTATTCTACTTTATTCTGCCTTATAGTTTACTAGGGCCTATATATCTGCTAGGTTTTTTAGTAGCTTTTATATTAGTATTAGGTATTTTACTTATTTAATAAGAATATTCTAATAATACTTATAGCCTTATATATTATAAGATACTAGTACTTCCTTAACCTAGTATTTCTTATAAAGCTTATTATTCTTATTATTTTATACTTATATAAGCCCTAGGTATATATAATACTAAGGCTAGCTAAGAAGTAAATTAGTAGTAGTATACTTAATAAAGTTAATATAAAAGATAAGGTAAATACCCTAGGGTATATTAAGATAAACTATTAGTAATTTAAGAATAGCTATAATATAATACTTAGCTATTACTTAGTCTAGCTTTTTAAAAAGATAGTTAGTTTTAATATAATAAAGGGAAAGCTATATTTAGTCCTTAACTTAAAACTATTTTATAGGGTAATAAAAGGTAGCTATACTATTTTATTATTATTACTAAGTAAAGGTAATAGCTACCTAGGCTAGCTTAAAAGCTTTTTAAAGTTATAAAATAAACTAGGCTACCTACCCTATACCTATAGTAATATAAGGAGTAAGGTTTATAAGAATATAAACTAAATTAATATTATATTAATAAAGTAGCTAGTTTAGACTAAAGCTAGTAATAAAAGAAGCCTAATTATTAAGCATAAGCTAGTACACTACTAGGTACTTAGGCTAATTAAACTATAAGAAGGAAATATAAAAATATAAAATAACTTATATCTCCTAGTTAGCTTACTTTATACCCTTATTAGTTTAGGGGTAGTAAGAGGTAAAAAGTAATTATTTAGTTTTAATAATTAAGCATAAGGTAGTTTAGAACTTACTTAGCTAGTCTAAGCTATAGTTAGTAATAATAAAGGTAAGAAACCTATAAAACTACTACTAGTATATTTTAAACCTCTTTATATATACCTTAGTAAAGATACTAGTTATAGCCTTAAGCTAAATAAACTTAGAAAGGTAGTTTATAATTATTATAAAAAAAAAGAGAGTAGCTAGCTTATATATAAGTAGGCTTATTATAAAGTTAACTAAGATTTAAAACTAAAAGTAGTTAGGAATAGGAAGGGGTTTTAGTAAGCCCTACTACTATTAGTAGCTCTTATAGCTACTATAATAATAATAATTCTAGATATAGTAAGTAATATCCTAGAATATACCTGCCTAGTAAAACTATTACTAAAGGGTTTAGAAAGTAATATTATAACCTAAATAGCTTACTATTAATAACTTATAGTACTCTTAGATAAGAGTAATTATTAATAGCTTTTATTAAGGTACCTATATTTAGCTATAAAACTAAAGCACTTTATAAGCACTAATACTATAGTTTATAATCTACTTCCTTATCTTAGCCTTTATAGGGAATTACTATATATTTTTATAAATAATAATAAAGTAATAGTAATATATTATATTATAAGTAACTACTATATTTTAAAGTACTTAAAAGTAAGAAGAGAAAAAAACTTAGTTATTAAAGGGTAGTACTATATTAGTACTAAAAAAATTAGGATTATTTATAAAAATAGCTTAAATAAATAAAAGTTAAAAAAGGTAGCTATACTATAAAGTTAGCCTTACCTTATTCTAGCTTTATTAGGAAAGTATATTAATATACTACTAGTATTATATAAGTTAGTACTATAAGTAGTAATAATACTATAAAAGTATCTTAGCTTAGTAAGCCTAATACTTAGTTATAATTTTAAAAGTTATAAAGTACTTAAGGCTTTTATAATTAGTATAAATAGTAAAGGGCTTAAAAATACCCTTAAGCTTAGCTAACTATACCTTAAGGTAGGAGATAATAGCTAGAAGCTTTTTATTATAAATAGTATAGTTTTACTAAGGGGAGGTTAGCTAGGCTAAGTAATAAGTAATAAAGTACTAAATACTATTTATTTAAAGCTAAAGAAGGTAGCTACTAAGGGTAATATTAGAGTAGTCTGCCTTAACTATTATATCCTAGTTAAGGTCTTATTAAGCTAGAATTAGGTTTAAAATAAAAAGGCACTTAAGCTTATTAAAAGTATAGGCCTTTTACTACTCCTAAATAAAGGAAATACTTTTTTTTATAAAATTATAAAAAAGGTTAGTAACTTAGAAGAAATTTAAAATAAAATTATAATAAAAATTTATAAAACTAAGGAAGCTATATATACTTTATAGCTTTATTAGGGCTGCCTAGTTTTAAATAGCCTAGACCTTAGTAGGGTTAGGGTATATGCTCTTACTTACTATAATAATATACTTAAGGTAGTAAACCTATTAGGTAATAAAGATAAACTTATTAAGGTTAAGGTAAAGGCTTATTATTTATAGGTAGCTAAAAACTATATAAACCTTTTGTAAATAATTATACTTTAAGCTACTAAAATAAACTAGAATATTATTTAAGTATATTATAATAAAGTTACTAAGGGTATTACTAAGAGTATTATTAATATAATACTAGAAAGTAGTAAGCATACTTACTAGGCTAAAGTAGTAAATAAGCTACTTAAATAGCTTAAACTATATTTAGAATACTATAAAAGCCTTATTCCCTTTAGTAACCTATAGCTTATAAAAAGCTACCTAAATATCTACCTTAGTAAACTATTATATATAAGCTAAAGAGTAAAGGGTTTCTTTAATAAGAGGTTATAAGTAGTAGTCTTACTTTATAATCTTATTAAAAGTATAATAATTTATATAAAACTACTAGCCCCTGCTAGCCTTCTTAACTAAGAAAACTAAAGTAATTACTAAAAAAAAGCTAGCTTAAATTTATCCTTTATTTAAAAGCTTTATAAGCTACTACTAAAGTTTAAGTAACTAGTCCTAAGGTATAAAGTATAATAAGCCTTAAGGGAGAGAGGGAAGGGACTTATTAAAAAACTTATAAAAATTAATATAATAGTCTAAGGTATTATAATAAGGTAGAAAAGCATTTACCTTAGACTTATTAAAAAGATTAGTAAAGTTATAAAGCTTAGCTAGTAAGGCTATATAAGGGTCCTTAGGCTATAACTTAGGTATAGTAACCTAAAGAATAAATATTAACTTATATAAGCTAATGCTTATAAACTAAATAGTTATATCCTAAAGGTAGTAAGCTTACTTAACTATAGCTATAAAAGCAAACCTTATTATACCTTATATAGCCTTACCTTAAGTATAACTTAAGGACTCCTATATTATAAGGCTATTTGCTATACTTACTATTAGCTCTTACTAAGTAGTATAAAAGGTAATATTATAGTATTTTATTTATAGTAAGCTAAAAATTATATTCTAAGTAAGGCCTAGGACTATATAAAGGTAAATAAATAACTACTAGCTATTAATATTAATTATAATATAAGTAAGGTAAGTAATACTAAACTCCCTCTTAAGTGCTTATTATTCTTATTATTAAACCTTAATAGTAGTCTTTACTTAGCGCTTTAAAGGTAGCTAAATAAGCTTAAGGCCTAGCTATTAAGTAGTAATCTTATTAATAATATTATAGTACTTATAGCTATAATTAATTAAGGTATTTATAAAGAAAAATAAGTTAAAACAAATAAGAATAAAAAACACTAAGTAATTTATATATTTATAAACTTTATTATATTTTATTAACTCTACCTTCTTCTAACCCTAAGTTTACTATATAATAAAGCCTAAAAGCTTTTATATAAGACTTACTATAAAAGCTAGTTTTTTTTATTTTATTTTTCTTCTCCTTCTTATATTTATAGTTATTAGGCTTAGTAATAGCTTACTAAATATAAACCTTAGGCTAAAAAAGGAGAAGAAAAAAGTAATTATAAGCTATATAACTTATTTTATTATAGTATAAGTAAGTACTAAACTTTTAGTAATATACTATTTTTTAATTAGTTACTTACTTAGCTTATACCTTAGTAAAAAGTAAGGGTATATTCTTAGTCTTTAGCTTTTTCTTCTTCTTACCCTTACCCTAAGTCTTTATAGTATTTACTTTAAATATAGTTATATTTTTCTTATAGTTAGTAATATAATAATACTAAGTCTAAGGAGTTATCTAACGCTTAGTATAAAATTAATTCTTAAGTATAAAAGTCTTAAGGTCTAGTGTAATAGTATAGTATTACTTTATAGTAGTATTATAGTTATTATAGAAGTTACTATATTTAATATATATACTATATATTTGCTTATTAAGTATATAGTATAGCTTAGTAAAATAAACCTTATTATTCTAGCTTATATTACTAACAAGGGAGAGTTTTTACTTAAAGTAAATAAAAAAAGTAAAAAAAAATTTATTACTAGCTTGCTTTATTTAGTTAAGTTTAGTAAGGGCTATCTTATAATAATAAGGGTTAAAGTAAAGCTTAAAAAGATAGTTTAGAAAGGTAGCTAGGTTATAGTAAATAAAATTACTTTTTTTAAAAAATAAAATAACCTTAGCCTAAATAAAAAATAAGAGGTTTTAGTAAATAAATATTTACTAGTTTATAGTAAAACTAATAAAGTTATAATTTACTTATAGCTTATATATTATAAAGAAGCACTAGATATTAAAAGTAAATTATTTACTATTATAAGAAAAGCTTATTAAAATTAGCTTATAGTAAACTAAAAGTATAGTAAAAAGTAAAGGAAGGTTAGTTACTCTAAAAAAAAGAGTTATATTAGTAAGTAAAAGAAGGAATATAGCTAAGGTAATAATAATAGTTAATTAAATTATATAGTTAGTAGTAGCTTATATAGCCTAAATTACTATTATAATAGTATTTTGCTACTCTTATATAGTATTAAGGCATTATTATATAGCTATAAGAGTATTACCTTATATAGTTAGGGTTATATTAATATAGTTAAGAATTACTATTATATTTTTTATTATTAGAAAAATAAGTTTATTAGCCTATATATTTATATTTATATTTAAAGGTATATTAATATGTTATAGTAGCTAAAAGAAATATAAGGCTAGAGAATATTTTTTAAATATTATAAACTAGCCTTATTACTATTACTAATAGGCATTAAAATACTATTAAAAAATATAAAGAGAAAGGAAGGAAAGGTAATATAAAAACCCCTTTATACCCCCTTTATACCCTTACTATAAATACCCCCCTATCCTTATATATAAGCCCTACACGCAAGGCAAAGTATATATAACTACTAATACGCACCCGCATTAGCCCTATATTAGGCAAAGCCTAATACTATCACAGTAATATAGTTATATAGAGACTAAAAAAAGGCTAAGGCTATAAAAATAATTAGCTTTAGCTTAGGGCTAGTAAAAGCTATAATAAACTAAGGAAATAATAATACTTACTTTATAATTATATATTTTAGAAATAATATTTATAATATAACTTAAGTAATTAAGTCTTAGGGAAGTAAGAAATAAGTAGGAGTTAAATAAATTAACTTCTATGTAATAAAAAAAACTTAAATAATATAAGAAAATTCTATAAATAAAGAAAAATTTGCTTTAACCCTATTCCTAACCCTAACCTTTTATACTTTTATTACTACTAAGTAAGTACCTTTAGAAATACTTAGCTTAAGGGCTTAAAATTATTAATACCTTAAACCTAATACTTCCCTTCTTCTTTTACTACTAAAATATATAATTCTATAAAGTATATTACTTAATAAAAGTAAAGTACTTTACTTACTTTTATACTTTAATATTATATTATATTACTTTTTTCTTTACTTATTATTATTATATAGCCTTTTTTATTATTATAGCCTTTTCTTAATAGTAATTCTTCTTAAATACCTTCTAGGCCTATTACTTATTCTTTTTTTCTTACTTTTTTATTACTTTTTACTATACCTTTAGCTTAGCTAATATTATTATTATTATTTTATTAATATTAATATCTTATTTTTAGCTTTTAATATAAGTAAATTTTATTATTACCTTAAGAAAGTTAGTAATTTATTACTATACCTTTAGGTTTTTATATTATAAGAAAATCTTTTTTTTATAAAAGGTAATTTATTTATAATATAAAGCTATTTTCTTTTAGTACTATACTAAGTTACTTAAGGTAAGGAGTAGGACTAAGGTAGCTAAGGCTATATTATTTTTTTTATTAATTACTTATATAGCTTTATTTTATTAAGTATTATACTATACTTATTATATATTAAATTAGTAAATATAATAAGACTTAGGTAAGGCTAGCTATAAAGGCTTAGGAACTTATATTAAAAGCTTAGCTATTTTTTTCTTACTTTCTTAATACTAATAGCTTAGTAACTATAGTATTATATATAATATTTTACTTTAACTAGTTTAGTTAGGCATTACTTAAGATAAGTTATAAAAATAAAGAAAATACTTACTTAATAATATTTTTTACTACTAATTATATACTTATAATAAAAGCTACTAAGCCTTAGATAAATTAGTATTAGTTTTATAAAAAATAATATTTAAATACTTACCTTATTATATATAATACTAGGTATTAGAATCTTTATAGTAATAAAAATATAAAAAATATAAATAATTATTATTTAGCTTATACTAGAATAAGGTTAGCTATAAGAGAGAAAAAAAACTAAAATAAAATAAAACTTACTTTTTATATAAGTATTAGGTTAACTTTTAGTATAATTATATAATAAATTTAAGAGAAAGTAATATAATAAAAGTAAGACGCTAAACTAAGGCTAAAGGGGTTTATAACTTACTAAAAACTTATTAATATTAATAAAAAAGAAAAAGAAGTTAAAAACTATAAAGAAACCTTCCCCTTTTATACCTAAAGGGGGATGCTAGCTAAATTAGCTAGATTACTTAATTACTTACTAAATTACTTACTTTAACCTAAAAAGGAAATTATTATTAACTTACTAATTATATAAAGCTATTTATAAGTCCTAGACTAAACTCCTTACTTAGCTACTACTAAACCTTACTAAACCCTTTAATAAATTATATTAATTTTTCCAAGTATACTCCCTTTTTTTTTTAATTTACTTTTTTATTTATTTATTATTACTAGTATTTAGCTATACTATAAAGCTAAGCTACTAGCACTTACTAATACTTAGGTAGGTAATAACTAATTATAAGCTTTTTATAAATTTAAACCTAGACTTTTTTTAAAATAATTATACTTTTTATATATACTTTTAGTAATTATTACTAAGACTTAGCTAGTAAGTAGTATATTTTTTTTATAATAAAAACCTTAGTAAACCTAATGAGGTTTATATATAGCTTAATAAGTATATATAAGTTTTCCTCCTTATACTAGGGTTTTTCCTATATAAATTAGTAGTAGAAGTTCTAAATATTAGCCCCCTAGGGTACTAATATTATAGGTAGGTTAGGGATATTAGAGTGAAAGATTAAGTAAGTCACGGCTTATTTAAAGGTATATAGTAATAGGTAATAATCTTAATTCTTACCTCTTTTTATTTAATTTAGTAAGGGGTTTATACTTATATAATTATAAGTATTATATACCTTTAGGTCTTTGCTATAAGTCTAGTAGTTATATATAGTAAATAACTTTTTTATATAATATAAGTTTAATAAAAACTTACTTATATAAATAAACCTTATTAGCCTAAGGTAACCTTATAGCTTTTTAGTTTTAATAAAGTAACTCTCTTTACTTATAATTATTTTAATTATAAAAGGTTTTTTTTATTTTCTTTAATTTAAATATTATAAATAAATCTAAAAAATTTTAATATTTCTAATTTATATATATCCCTTATATTACTTATAATATTACTACTTCTTATTTATTTTAAATTTTAATTTTGTTGATTTCTTTAAACTTTTTATTTTCCTTAATTTCTTAGTTTTATTATTATACCTTAGCTTTCTTTTAAAAACTTCTTTAATTATATTTCTAAGGGATTTATAAATTTATAAAGTTATAATAATATATTTATATATTCTTTAAGTTATTATAGCTTTCTTATTTAATAAAGTATTTTTATTAATTTCCTTAGTATTTATAAGTAATAATTTCTTTTATAATATATAAAGGATTTTTTTTTATAAAAAAAAGTACTTATTATATTACTTTTAGTATACTTTTTAAATTTTTTTTATATAATTTTGGGTTTAAAATATAAAAAATATTATAAAGTTTTATATTTTATAAAAGCTTTATTTAGTAAGCTAACTTATAATTTTTAATTAATTTAGTAATTTTATAAGGTTTTAAATACTTTATTATAAGCTTTTTACTTAGTATTTATAAATTAATATTTTTTATAAATAAAAAAATATAATTTTTTATATTAAATTTTATTAATATTTTCTTTTAATTATAATACTTAGCTTATATAATTTATATATTTTATAAAAGCTTTTATATTTTTTTATATTTATATTATAGCTTTACTTTATATAGCTTAGCTGTTAGGACTAGAAAGCCACGAGGTTGCCTTAAGCTAACAGGATCTATTTGCACGAGCAAGCCTCTGTTAGATTCGCGTTATATAATAAGGTTATTCGCCGCGTATAAGCGCTAGACTTATAGCAAGGTATAACTA
>SRQA01000942.1:0-14423 GCA_018360365.1 Claviceps citrina | reverse complement strand
GACCGAAAAAAAAAAAAAAGATGCAGCAAATGAAGATGGAAAATCCAAAAAGCTGATACCGCACAACGGGCTTCTTGGGATGAACAAACAAACAGAAAGACGACACGCCGCCCAGGACAAGATTTCCTGCTCTGGAAAAATAGTGATGCCGGGTCCCCTCGCTCGACGTGAGGAATCACGGCAAAAATTGCAGTATTCGGGCCGTCACATGGACCAGCTTCCAGCTTCTCAGCCTTGACCCCCGCCCCAGCCCGGCCAGACTTTTCTGAGGCTGAGGCTGAGGCTGAGGCTGAGGCTGAGGCTGAGGAAAGCTATCCCACCCACCAATGGAGCTGCCGTGGCCGACACAACAAACTGGCAACTTTGCTTGCTTGCTTGTCCAACGGCAGCGTCCGAAAAGAGTCAAAGCCATCGTCTGGCCACCGCAACGCGCCAGGCGAAAAAGAAAAGGGGAAAAAAAAAAAATACCATGGCCATCATGGGCACCATGCCCAACATGCCCACCACAGCCGCCCAAATCGCCGAAGCGCTCCTCACTCCCTCCATCCCCGTCCTCCTCATCGGCCTCGTCGTCATCCTCGGCGCGCCCCTCCTCCTGCACGTGCTCCTCGCCTCCTCATCGACCTACACCACCGCGCCGACGATCCTCCTCCTCGGCCCGGACAAGGCCGGCAAGACGTCCCTCGCCACGCTGCTCGAGCGCGGCACCCAACCCGCCGAGACGCACACCTCGCAGACGGCGCACTCGATCGAGCTCGAGGCCAGTACCGACGACGCCGCCGCCCCCGGCCAGGGCTCCTCCTCGTCGTCCTCGTTTCGAAAACACGCCGACTCCTCCTCGGGCGGCTCCTCGGGCGGCACCTATACCAAGTTCCTGCTCGTCGACACCCCCGGCCACGGGAAGCTGCGCAACGTGGCCATGGGGCGCTTGTCCCGCGCCGAGAAGCTCAAGGGCGTCGTCTTCATGGTGGATGCGGCTGCGCTCGGGGCCGAGCAGGATGGCCTCGCGCCGGCCGCGGGCTACCTCTACGACGTGCTGCTGTCGCTGCAGAAAAGGGCGGGCGAGGGCAGCACGGGGAGGCGCAAGCCCGCCGCCGCTGCCGTCCCGGTGCTCATCGCGGCGAACAAGATGGATCTGTTTACGGCCCTGCCCGCCAAGCTGGTGAGGTCGCAGCTGGAGAGTGAGCTGGGCAGGATCAGGGCCTCGCGCAGCAAGGGTCTGCTGGACTCGGGTGTCGGTGACGACGAGGTGGGCTCGGAGGAGCAGGATTCGTGGCTGGGCGAGTACGGGTCCGAAAAGTTCAGCTTCCAGCAGATGATGGAGTTTGGCATTGACGTCGAGGTCATTGGCGGCAGCGTGACGACCGACGGGGCCGATGTGGACGGATGGTGGCGGTGGATGGCGAGCCGTGTGTGACATGACAGAAAAGACCCTGTTGTTGGAGCCTAGTTGCCTGTTGAGGGGAAAAACAAAAAAAGCGTTTAATGGTGTGGCGTATCTTTCTTGCACAGGGCGTTGGGGATGTATATTCATTAGTGCAGCTGCGGAGGTTTCAAGGAAATAAAAACAAAGTCTAAAATAAGAAATATAAAAGTTGCATCTGTGTAGATGTTGAGTCTACCAACCACCAGCCCATGTTTGATGAAAAAAAAAAAAAAAGATTTTCCAACGCCCAAAATGAGTCATGTCTGTATGCTATCCAGAAAACAAGAGGGAAGAGAGAGACAGAGAGACAGAGGGGGTGGGGGGGAATAAAAAATAAAAATAAAATAAGGCCTCTATTTTTTCTTGTTCACCATCCAGGTCAGCAAATCCACCTTGGTCACCACAGCAATGGGCTTCGCCAGGGACCGCTCCCCCGCGCTGCTGCTGCTGCTGCTGCTGCTCCGCTCCGTGACCACAGCCGCGCTGTTCCACTCGAAAAACTTGCTGAGCGTGGACAGGGGCGTGTCGAGGGTGATTTCGACAAACTTCCTCTTGGCGCTGGCGGGGCGGCCGGCGGCGGCGCTCTGGCGCGGGTCCGTGACGACGTCGTCGAGGCGGCCAAAGTGGAACATGACGTCCCGGACGGGGCTCTGGGGCGTGGCGCGGCCGCGGGAGATGTAGGCGAGGAGGTTGCCGAGGGTGACGAGGCCGACGAGCTTGGAGGAGGCGGCGGACAAGACGGGCAGCTGGTCAAAGCCCTTGTCGCGCATGGTCTCGATGGCCTCGGAGCAGGGGGCCGAGTCGATGACCGAGGTGACGGGCTTGAGGCGCAGGGAGGCAATGGTGGCGCCGGCGTAGGGATCGGCGGCGTCGGCGGCGGCTTCATCCGAGGTCGTCGCCGAGGCGGAGGCCTCGACGCCGTTGACGGCGAGGAGGCCGTTTGCGGCGAGCCAGTCGTCATCGGCGAACTTGGACAGGTAGCTCCGGATGCTATCCGGCAGGACGACGACGACGACATCTCCCTTCTTGAGGCCCAGCTCCCTGACGGCCCGGACCATGGCGGCCATGGCGGAGCCGGAACTGCCGCCCACGAGGAGGCCCTCCTCGGCAATCAGCCGCCGCGCCAGCACAAACGACTCCCGGTCATCCGTCTTGTACCACTTGTCGACGATGCCGCGCTCCAGCACGTCGGGCACAAAGTCGTACCCGATGCCCTCCACCTTGTACGACTCATTCGCGTGCTCCTCGTTGAGCGCCTCGGGCAGCGCCAGGATGCTCCCGTGCGGGTCGGCGGCCACGACCTGGACGCGCGGGTTGCGCTTCTTCAGCCCGCGGCCGATGCCCGTGATGGTGCCGCCGGTGCCGGCGCCGGCCACCACGGCGGTGATCCTGCCGCCCGTCTGGGCCCAGATCTCCTCGGCCGTGCCGTTCTCGTGCGCGAGCGGGTTGTGCGGGTTGCCGTACTGGTCGAGGATGTGAGCGTTGGGCATCTCCTTCTCGAGGCGGCGCGCGACGCCAATGTGCGACTCGGGCGCGTCCCAGGCGGCCTGGGTGGGGGTTCGTATGATGGTGGCGCCGAGGGCGCGGAGGACAGACACCTTCTCGGCCGACATCTTTTCCGGCATGGTGATGATGGTCTTGTAGCCCTTGATGGCGGCGATGAGGGCCAAGCCAATGCCGCTTTTGTTTTTTTTTTCCTTTGTCAGCTGATATTATCCCCTCTAGTGGACGATTGCCTGTTCTTCTTCTAAAAAAAAAGAAAGAAAGCAAGAAAGAGAGAAACCCACGTGTTGCCGCTGGTGGGCTCAATCAGAGTATCACCAGGCTTTATCCTCCCACTTTTCTCGGCCTCCTCCACCATGCGTAGCGCGATCCTGTCCTTGACGCTGCCGCCGGCATTGAAGAACTCGGCCTTGACGTAGACGTCGCACTCGATCCCCAGCGACTGCGGCACCTTGTTGAGCCGCACGAGCGGTGTGTTGCCAATCAGCTCGGTGGCGGACAGGACGGTCGCGGGCCTTGGCCCGGCGTGGGGCAATCCGTCGGCGGGCATGGCTGATGGCGAGAGCAAGAAGAGGGAGGTGTATCTTGTATCCTGGGGAGGGGAAGTGGGAGAGGGAGGAAACGATGGGGGTTGAGTGAATGAGGAAGGAGAAGAGACGGACGCGAGTGGATCTGGCGAAGTCGAAATGCCTCGAAATGCCTCGAAATGCGGAGAGTGGCGGCGGGCGCCGAAAAAAAGTGGGATGTTGAGACGCGAGCGCGGAAAGGGGTTTTTGCTTTTTTCCCGCATCTCGGCGACTTTGCCGCAAACGCAGCACGCGGCAACTCCCGCCTGGAGCATCTGAGACTCTGACGGCAGCGTCCCATGTTTCTTTTCTCTCATCTTCTTTTCTTTTTTTTTTTCTTGCAGAACTGCCATGCCGCCGCGTCCTCGGCATTCCTGTGCCGAGGGTAGCCGCGTGAAAGACGGCGTCGGCCCATCCCGTTGCGACATCCTGGGCATATTCTGCCTGCGCCGGGACAATGAAGAGAAGCACATGATCTGCCTCGGCTGCCCGATCTTGTTGTGAGACAGAGAGAAAAGAAGGGGGGAAGGGGGGTTCAGAAAGACATGTTGCACAAAAACGGAACGGTGATATATGACGACGATTGGTGCGTCTAGATCCTCTTGTATAACCTGAACGACAAACCACAGCTGGGTGTGTTGCTTCTGTTGGTGGAGAAACACGAATGCTACGTGACAAGCAGCAGCTCCGTGACAAGCAGCCGCTACGTAACGTAATAGTCATCGAGGGGAATGGCGCGAGATACGACGGGAAAGAAAGCACTTCACGTATCAAGCAAGGAGACCCCCTCTGCTTTTCATCACCATCTCTCGAAGTTTGATTCACTTTTTCCAACGTGAGAGAAAAAAAAAAGGGCTGTCGATTAGGGTGAAGCGCTTAGTCTGGGAGCATTTGAATCCTCTCTCATCATGAGGTTCATCGGCCTGCTGTGCGCAGGGTTGGTGGCCTCGGCCTCGGCAACCGAGGAGCTGACTCTCGACAAGGTCGAAGCGGACATTAAGACGGATGGGTAAGTTTGATATACACATATATATGTATATATATATGTTACGTTTCTTAGCTCCCCGGCCTTTGCACGCCTTTTGCAAAAGAAAGGCCCCCTTTCTGACAGATCCAATCTTTTTCACACACACATATATGTCAAAATCCACAGGCTGCGCGACATCCTTTGGCATCTCAACAAAATCGCCACCGACCACGGCGGCAACCGCGCCTTCGGCACGCCCGGCTACAACGCCTCGCTGGACTTTGTGCTGGACCGCGCCGTGACACGCTTCGGCCGGCACATGGACACCAAAGTCCAGCGCTTCACCCACCTCTTCCACCAGGTGCGCGACATCCGGGTCCTCGGCCCCGACGGCGAGCCCGTTCACGTCCTCTCGCTGCTCTACAATCCCGCCACGCCGCTGCCCGGCGGGCTGACGGGCGAGCTGGTCCACGTGCCCGTCGACGGCGCCCGCGGCACGGGCTGCACCGAGGACCAGTGGCTCGGGCTCGGGCACGACAGCGTCCGGGGCAAGATGCCGCTCGTCAAGCGTGGCACGTGCCCCTTTGCGGACACGGTCGCCTTTGCGAAGAGGATGGGCGCCACGGGCGTCATCTTCTACAATGACGCGCCGGGGACGTCGTACGCCGGGGCGACGCTCCAGGCCGGCAACGTGGGCAGGCTGATCCCGTCGGGGCTGATCCCGCTCGAGGACGGGCAGGCCTGGTCGCGGAGGCTCGCGGCCGGGGAGACGCTGCGGGTGAGGCTCGTCGTCGACGCCGTGACCGAGACGCGGCCGTGCTGGAACGTCATCTCCGAGACGAGGGAGGGCGATCCGGACAATGTGGTCATGCTGGGCGCTCATCTGGACAGCGTGCTTGCCGGTCCGGGGGTCAACGATGACGGCAGCGGGACGGCGGCCCTGCTGGAGGTGATGGCCTCGTTCAGCAAGTACAGCGGGTTCAAGAACAAGGTCCGCTTTGCGTGGTGGGGTGCGGAAGAGTACGTCTTGCTGTTCTTCTTCCTCTCCTTGGTTCTCTTTCGTCCTTTCATTTCTCTGCACCTTCCCGGGCGCTGACCCCCTCTGTCCCCAAGCAAAGGAGCGGCTTGGTCGGGTCCCTCTACTACGGCTCCCGGCTGTCCGACGCCGAGGCCGACAAGATCCGGTTCTACTTCAACTACGACATGATTGCTTCGGTGAAGCCCTTTTACGCCGTGTATGCCGACAACGACGCGCACGAGGTTGGCGCAAGTCCACTGCTCGAGTATCTCAGGAGCAAGGGCAAGCCCGCCGAGTTGAGGTGCGTTTTTTTTTTTTTTTTTTCGTTTTTCCTTTTTTTCTTGGGGTGGAGGAAGGGGAAGAAGAGGGCGGCAATCGTCTTTGCGGCCTTGAAAGGAGTCTCTTTCCCCTGCTGGATAGATGGCTTTTGCACGCCTCCACGCTCACATATGGAAGAAGAGGGTGGGGAGGACACGAACTGACTCTTGTTTCCCGCCTTTTCCCCAGAAAATTCGGCAACTCATCCGACTACGTCGCCTTTCTGAAGCTCGGCATTCCCTCGTCCGGCCTCTTCACCGGCGCAGGTGCCCCCGCCGACCCGTGCTACCACCTCGCGTGCGACACCATGGACAACATCAACTGGGAGGCCTTCACGGCCAACGCCAGGGCTGCGGCTCGGGCGGCCGCCGCGCTGGCCCTCAGCCTGGAGGGCGTCCCGGCGCGGAACAGGACCAGCTTGAACGAGGGGAGCCGGATGGCGATTCGGCGAGGCTTCGACAGCGCGTGGGCGGGTGTGCGCGACGTGGCGGACAAGGCGCACAGCTGTGGTTCGGGGGAGGAGGGCGTTGTCTGAGGAACCGAGGGGAGGATGGATGGCCATCATCCCATAGATTCTCATCTCGTGGGTTGTTTGCCCCTCCAACAGCTACGGCGCCAGTGTCTTATCATTATTCATCGATCCCGGGAGAGAGCGCGCTTTTCTTCATCTCTCCCGACTCTTCGCGTCACCTCCATTAACATAGGCTAGGCAAAAGGTGGGACGAGCGTAGCTGAAATCTAATGGGATAGGGCGTGTGAGGGAGCTCAAAGAATTGGAAACCTCCTATTGGAGGCTTCTTTGCCATGGTTTGCCGCCGACCCGTCCATGGGAAACCTTAAATGGATTGCACAGGTCTTCTATGACGGATCCTTTTTCGGTCAGTACGGAAACTAGAGCGGCGGCTGTGGCCTTGTAGGATTCTGCGGTGATGCGGAAAGGAGAAGCCCCGGCCAACCAGGACCCCTTTCGCCAATCAAGTGCCTTCATAAGGACCTTCACTTCGAGTAGGCACCTTTGTCAGGACTCGGGAACACTGGACCTTGGACCGTTTTAAAAACAAGCGGACTAAGCTACTATTTATCCTAGACCACCCACCCGATCAACGGTTCGGCCAAGAACGGCGTGGGCCCTCGCGCAATTCTTTTCCCTCATTTTTCCTTTCTTTTCCTTTCTTTTTTTTCCCCCTTGGCACAACCAGCCGACATACATGATACGACGGTGCTAGCGGTGGAGACGGGTCTTAAACTCAATCCGTGTAGAAGGCCCCAACTACGGCCACAACGTGTCTGGCTGCAAGTCGCTGAGATGACTGGGGTGTCGTTGCCGGACCGTTCTCGTCTGGGGTTATACGGTATACCTAGGGGTAGTCGGGGCGGGAAACTTTTCTCGGACGGCCTGCCCTGGCCTTTCCGTGGTTTGAAGTATAAAAAAGAACGGCATCGCCGACGGCAGAAGGGGGCTGGTGTTCTGGGACCGCAACCGTCTGCTCCTGGGGACTGCAACGACACCTCATCACGGCCCGACAAGCAGAGAGGCGAGGCTTTTCTTCTTCTTCTGTTTTTGAAACCAGAGCATTGTCGCCACAATGGAGCTCTCGTCCCTATCAAGAAGCCTCGCGCTGGCCACCCTCGCCGTGCTGGCGCCCCTCTCACAGGCCGTTCCCCTCGACGTCCGCGCCGATGCCCCCACGGTGCCGACCGAAGACCCGTTCTACACCGTGCCGGACAACCTCACGAACGTCCAGGCCGGGACCATTCTGCGCCAGAGGAAGCCGCCCTTCCCCATCGCCGCCTTCCGCTTCGCGAAGCAGCACCTCCAGGACACGCACCAGTTCCTCTACCGGACAACGGACAACTTTGGCAACGCCACGGCCACGGTGCTGACGGTGCTGGTGCCCTACAATGCCGACTTCGGCAAGGTCATCTCCCAGCAGACGCTCGAGGACGCCAGCGACCCAAACTGCGCGCCTTCGTACGTCCTGCAGTTCAAGTCCCGCGTGAACAACTACTTCGGCACAATCACCACGCAGTCCGACATCATCATGACCGACGCCTTCCTCGCCCAGGGCTGGGTCGTCATCATACCGGACTACGAGGGTCCCAAGGCCGAGTTCCTCGCCCACAAGCAGTCGGGACAGGCTGTGCTGGACGGCATCCGGGCCGCGCTGTCCTCGACGGACACGACGGGGATCAGGGCGGACGCCACCGTCGCCCTCACGGGGTACTCGGCCGGGAGTCTCGCCGTGGGCTTCGCGGCCGAGTGGCAGCCGCTGTACGCGCCGGAGCTCAAGATTGCGGGCGCGGCAATCGGCGGCCCCGTGCCCAACCTGACCAACGCCTTCCAGTCCATCAACGGGGGCGCATTTGCAGGGCTCATCCCCGCCGGCATCGTCGGTCTGGCCAAGGCGTACCCCGAACTCGAGAAGCTCGTGGACGAGCAGCTCCTGCCGGAGCACAAAGAGAAATACGAACAGACCAAGCAGCAGTGCTTCGTCCCCAACACCGTCAAATTCCTCTTTTCCGACTTCCTCAGCTTTGTCAAGGACAAGAACATATTCAAGGAGGAGCCCTCCAAGTCCATCCTCGAGGCCAACTCGCAGGGCCAGCACGTGCCCACGATGCCGCTCTTCGTGTACAAATCCATCAATGACGAGGTGTCCCCCATCGCTGACACGGACGCGCTGGTCAAGTTCTACTGCGACGGCGGCGCCTCGGTCGAGTACGTCAGGGACCGAGCGTCTGAGCATGCCACCCTGGAACTTACGTCCTCGACGCTGGTCATGGCGTGGCTGACAAAGGTGATGAACGGCACCGTGTCCGCCAGCGCCAATTGCTCGACTCGCTCCGAGTTTACGGTGATCGAGGACAAGAATAATTCTTCGCTGCCCCGCTATTTGTTGAGCGCGTTGAAGGCTCTTCTTGGGAAGCGTATTGGGCCTGGTGGATTGATGCATCACCATGAATAGACAATGAGGATGTTCCCGCGTCTTCCCCCACCTCCTCCTCCTCTTCCTCTTTTTTATTCGGTTCTTTTTTTAGCTCATTTTCAAATCATTGGTATCTTGAAGGACTGTACTTACACGGTGTACCTCTTTCTGTCATGTACATGCAAAAAAGGAAATGATGAATGTCTTGATAGTGGCAAATGTAGCATATAAACGATGAATGGTTCAAGCTTAACGAATACATGTAACCCCCTCAAGGAGCAAGTCGCTCAGTCGCTGCTGCGGCAAGGAAGCCATCTGTGAGAGCAGCGAACCAGGGCTTGGTAGCCGTAAAGAATTGGTGGTTGTGGTTGCGTATCAGGGTCGAACGCCGAAACCTGGCCGGAAGGCTTCTCCATGCGCTTGAGGGTGTATGTCCTGAAGGCGGCCCTGTAGAGCTCGATGATGACTCGCACAGCTATGCTGGCGCTGTATATATTCTGGCAATCCGCTTCGGCCAGCACTTCCGCTCGACTTTGAGCCTGGCACATAGAAATGGATGGCTCAGCTTGAGACGGACTTGTTACTGGTCAATTGCCGTGGCAACTTGGATCAAGTGTGTTCCCAGCACTCGATCTTGAAGCCGGCGTCATTTTGTCAAAGGGTCCGCATCGTCCACATGTGTTCCTGTCCAACTCGGGCCAGTTCTCAGCGCTGAAGGCTTGGACGCAGGATGAGAAGACGAGGGCAGTGCTTAGTCGAGGCACACAGCGCCATTCCTAGTCGCTTCTGGATTAAAGGCGGCGCGCGGGAGAGGAAAAGCTGCCGTCGTATGTCGTCGGGTGAGGAAGTCGGAAAAGTGTCTGGTGACTGCTTCGCGACGCCGGGAATGGCAGATGGGCGCACTGCCAGTCCAGTGACCTACCCGGGAGCTCTTTGTCGCGCGGCTCGTGCTCGCTTGGGTCGGTCGGCGTGGCCGTGTGGCTGGAATGTTGCTGGAATGTCGCCCGCGCTGACCGACCGAGGCTTCTCTTTAGTCTTCCTTTCTAGTGTCGGCGGTCCCTGGGCGCTCCGCTTGCAGCAGCAGACTTGGCCTGGTGGTGTCCGGTGGGTCCGGTGGGTCCGGTGGGTCCGGTGGTAGTTGCCCTGCTGACTGCCTGCCTGGCACCTGCGCCCAGGCCGTCTTGCCTGTGTCTCAAAAAGCGTCACAACATCAAGGTGTTTTGCTTTTTCCTCTTCCTTGTTCCGCGCTTAGTCTTGCGTATTTGCATTTCAAGGGAGCATCTGCTTTCATTATTTTCCGGTCTCAGACTTCTTGTTTGTTATCTGCTCGCGTACGACATTCTTTTTCTTCCTTTTTCTTCTTCTTCCTGTTTTTTTTTTTTTCCGGGTCAGACCGCCCCAACAAAATACCAGCCCAGTTTCGGACAGACGAACCACGGCGATCAGCATCTAGCAGACCGCCCCCACGACTTCACCCGCTTTGTGGCGATACTACCGCATCGTCCTGACGCCTATATATGCCTCGTATCGAGCCGACAATTGAGGCCGGAGGCGATCAAGAGAATACGCCACGAGCGGCCCCTCTCTCTTCTCCCGCATTCCAACGACGCATCTGCTTCGCTCGTCGCGAATCCACGTTTACCCTCGCGACATAAGCACATCTTAATCTAAACTCGCCCCCTCAACACGAGACTTGCAACTTTGTTAAAAGACAGAAAACTAGTAAGGGGACCTCCCTTGGTTGTCTTGGTCATTTTAAATATTCCTCGCGCCTCCGAGACGGCCTCGTCCATCGTCCCGTCCCAGTCGACCGCTTTTATTTCTTTTGCCCCTTTGACACGGCAGACAACAAAGTCGGAACGAAAAAAGCACAAATGGGCTGCAAATCCATTCCCGTCGCGGAATGGGTCATGGCCCATCATGGTGTGGTCTTTGATGATGATTACGACCCGGCAAAGACGTCTTCAGCTACTGGCATGAGCAGCTCTCCGTCACAAGCCGCACCTCGCGAGCCGCGATTTCGAAGCCTGAGCATGTCACTGCCATGGAAGAAGCCCAAGCACTCCATGTTTGGCCACGATGACATCCGCAGCCTGGCGCAGCATATGCACGACGCGGCTATTGAAGATGCCTGCGGAGAATCGGAGCACCCTGCCGGACCAAGCAGCAACAAAGGCAATCGCGCCCATGGAAGCATCAAGGGCATCATCCGTCGGGCATCCATGTCGCTCAAGGGCATCGTCCACCGAAGTCCGTCGGTGGCTGCGGATGTTCCTACTCAGGAGCAAAGTTTCCGGGATGAGAGGTCGGCGACGTCGTATGGTTCGTGGGGTCGTTTTCGACATGCGGCCGCCGGTCCCCACCACCCACGCCCGTGTTTCAACCAGGATATGCATCGCGATGCGCACATGCAGCGTGTTCCCATCCCGGGTCAAGGCGACGAGCCTCCTGTCATCCCGCAGCACACCGGAGCTGCCGCGAAAGCGTCGGCGGCCATGCAGAACGAGTTCTTTGCCAGGCAACGTTGGTTGACTTCGCCCTCGAGCGAAGATGGAAATGATGGAGAAAGTGGAATTGGCATCGCCGCGACCGGACTATCCTTAGACCTGGACAGTGCGGAATGCGACAGCGTCTTGGAGCAGGACTCTAATATCAGCCGCATAGACTTTATATCGTTGCTCCCTACGGAATTGGCCATCCACGTCTTGGCCAATCTGGACGCGGCCGCCCTGGCCAAGGCGAGCTGTGTTTCGCGCCGGTGGCACAACATGATGCTCAACCGGCACATTTGGCGCGAGTCCTGCTTGAGGGAGACGACATGTACATATGCCACAAGCCAGCCGGTACAACCCGACACAGGGCTGGGTGTCCCCCAGATCCGTCCCACCGTCGACTGGAAGAAGGTATATCAGGCCAAGATGGAGTTGAGCCGCCGCTGGAGGGAGGGCAAGGCATATCCCGTGTATTTGAATGGACATACAGACAGTATTTACTGTCTCCAGTTTGATGAGTATGCCATGTTTCCGAGCCTCTTCGTTCCATGCTCAATGCCTGATTTGCGTGCTAACGTTGTGTGCTTGACACAGATTCAAGATTGTATCGGGATCGCGTGATCAGACGATCCGTATCTGGGACATGCACACATTGGAGTGCAAGCTCGTCATCGGACCTCCTCAAGTGGTCAACGGCAGCCACCTGCTCAAAGATGGTGATGGCAACGAAATGCACTATGCCGCGGGCTCAGACAATGAGCGCATGGCGCCGTCGGTGCCAAACACGGTGTCATTTCCCGAGCACCACCAGGCGTCCATCTTGTGTCTGCAGTACGACGATGAGATTCTCGTCACGGGCTCGTCCGATGCCACCTGCATTGTGTACGATGCCAGGGCTGGATACAAGCCGATTCGGCGCCTCCGACACCACGCGGCCGCGGTGCTGGATCTTGCCTTTGACAAGAAGCACATTGTCACCTGCAGCAAAGACAGCAGCATCTGTGTCTGGGATCGGGACACTGGCTCTCTGCTCCGTCAACTGCGTGGCCACGCCGGTCCGGTGAATGCCGTCCAGATGCGCGGCAACACCATTGTCTCCTGCTCCGGAGACTTCAAGGTGAAGCTGTGGAACATTGACACGGGCAAGAACATTCGCGAATTTTCCGGTCACACCAAGGGGCTTGCCTGTTCCCAATTCTCCGAGGATGGCCGGTTCGTCGCGTCTGCCGGCAACGACAAGGTGATTCGAATCTGGGACGCGAACACGGGAGAGTGTTTGCGCGAGATGAAGGCACATGGGAACCTGGTGCGAAGCCTGCACATTGACAGCGTGAGCGGCCGGCTCGTCAGCGGGAGCTACGACAGCGACATCAAGGTGTGGGATATGGAGACGGGCCACCAGCTCCTCGATTTTCCCCGCTGGCACTCGAGCTGGGTTCTCAGTGCCAAGAGTGACTACCGACGCATCGTGAGCACGGGGCAGGATCCGAAGATTCTGATTATGGACTTTGGTGCCGAGGTCGATCGTGTCGAGCAGCTGGAGAGCAGCAGGGAGGGCGGCGCCATGCACTTGGTTTGAGTGTCGCAGAGCATCACAACACAGAGGTTCAAGGACAGTCGTCCACGCCGCATACCCCCAAGATGAACTCTCTCCCTCTTTCTCACGCACACTCACACACATACACATACAACTTAGCCGCCAAGACAACCCACCAAGACAAAACAAAACACTAGCCTTTTTTTTTTTTTTTCATCCACTGTTTCTAAGAATTGCTCGGCGTTTGGAAAATGTTTTTTACGCATCGGAAGCCAGTTTTGTTATCGGCCTCGGGGAGCTATCTGGATACTGCTCGACATGGCTTTGTCTACTATATATCTTTGGGCTACGTGGGGTTTGCACCCAGTCGGCCAGGCCAGTCCGGTTGGGAGACAAGTCTGGTGTGCGAGAATGCCATGGTTCTATTCGCAACGGGCATGTGCGTTCCGTCCTTCTCTTCTTTTTTTGGTGCCGCGGTGGTTCTTGCTTTTCCCTTTGTATCTTCTTTTGGATAGCGGGAGTTTTTTTTTTTTTTTCTGCATCTTAGACTTAGACGGTTCAGGCCAAATTTGCATTTGCATGCATAGCCACGTGGCTACCTTTACGCGGGGAGGGGATTTTGTTTGCAGAATCGGGTGGGAGGGAGTCTCGAGGGAGTCTCGAGGGAGTCTCGAGGGAGTCTCGGGTGAGTCTCGAGTGAGTCTCGAGTGAGTAGTGTACGTCATGAGGTGAGCTGGGTTGACGGGCCGTGGTTGGCGACGCCGCGGCGGTCAGGTCGTGCGGAATACAATGATTCTTTTTGCAGGCACGTCTTGGCATCAACCACGTGAAGAAGAGGGAGGGGCGCCATGTTTCGTCACGGCTGCTGTCGTTGCGCCACGACACGAGAGTCAAGTCTCAGGCGTGCGTGCTTTGCGTGCATGTCTGCATGTCTGCACGTCTGCATGTCTGCATGTATCATGTATGCATTTGGGCAGCCGGGCACATGCCAATGGCCACAGCGTCAGCCAAAGTCTCAAGTCTCGTGTAACACGGATGGAGATGACGACGGCGCGCAGGGGACTTTGTCGCCATCTTTCGCCGAAGCCACATGCGCCATGCGCCATCTGACGCAGCCCAGCCCAGCCCAGTCCCCCGGGGAAAGGGGGGGGGGGGGGGGGGGTTGGTTTGGTGTTTTCCACGCGTTGCACAACGAACGACCTGCGTCTGGGAAGATGGACAGTCATCACATTTTTCCTTGTGATGATGCGTGCCCTGTCCAGCTGTCCAGGTGGGTACTACAGGTGGGTACTAGGTACTAATGCGCCTGGTATGTAGGTACCTATGCGGATGTATGTTTTCGAAACTGCTCAAGCAATGAATGGCGCTGAGGGGGTGGTGCTGGAAAAGGGACCGTCCTCGTCTGTCCCGTCGCGTCGGGTGATGCGTCTTGTCGCCCCTGGGGCTGGGCACTGGGCGCCTGGCAGTTGGCGCTTGACACTACTGGGTGGGCAGCAGGTGTTGGGCGCGTGATGGGGGGGGGGGGGGGGGCAAATGTGTGTAGGGTCGTGTAGGGTCCTCGTGAGTCGAACGGTACGGTACATACATACATACATGAGTACATACCCAGGGTGGAGGAGGACGATGGAGGAACCAGGAAGGGGGCGTGGGGGGATGGGCTTTTTTTTTT
>SRQA01000941.1:0-14427 GCA_018360365.1 Claviceps citrina | reverse complement strand
CCTCAACATTGACTACCGGAGGCCGACGCCCGCCGGCACGTTCCTCGTGCTGCGGGCCGAGACGACGAGGGTCGAGGGCCGGAAGGCCTGGGTCCGGGGCCGGATCGAGTCGCTGCCGGGGGCGGGCGAGACGCCGGTCGTGTATGCCGAGGCGACGGCGCTGTTCGTGTCGCCCAAATTCGCGGCTGTGAGTACCAAAGGAAAGGAGGAAGGTACGCCTCGCTGCGTGATCATGCTGACCCTGTCGTAGATGCTCCCGAAGATTACCTAGGCGGGGACGACGGCTTACCGGCCCCTTAGCCTAGATGGTGATGCTCGTCGTATGCACGGAACCGACCTCCATGGGATGGGGAATGGGATGAGTCATTCAAGCCATTTACAAAAATAAATAAATAGTTGGATGATTGCTCCTCCTTTGCAAAGAGATGATGGGAACTAGACTAGAATACACACGGATGGGGGAACGGATGGGGAACGAGAGTACACAGGCAATACACACAGTGGGGAACTAGACAAAACGAGAAATAGAAGAAAATAAAGGCAGACGCCGGCCAAGCCTGCTTGCTGCTTGTGGAATGGTAAACAATCCACTCGTCGAACCCCCCCCCCCCCCCCTTTTCTTTTTTTCCCTCGTCGTCTTTCTTCTCTTCTACGGTTCTACCCAGGCCCCGGCGGTGGTGGATTGGATCCGGGCAGTCGGGCAGTCGGGCTGTCGCAGCCGGGCCCGCCGCCCCGGACTGTCGTCATCAGGACGCATTCTTACTCGTCCGTCTGGGCGCGACCTGGCGATGGCGACACCGGGACTGGAGACGCGGGTGGTGGTGGTGGTGGTGGTGGTGGTGGTGGTGGTGACGACCCTTTTCTTTCTCTTCACACCAAAAACTCGGGATTTTTTTCAAGAGGGTTTTCTTCGAATCCAGAATAGCTTCACTAGCATTCTACACACTCCACAATGGCTACGTACGTCCGCCCCGAAGCAATCTCGTCTCCAACTCCAACTCCAACTCCAACCGAAAATCCCCTCAACTCCGCCATCCCATCTCCCCCAGCCCAAAAACCAACCAACCACACCACAGCCTACACCCCTCCCCTCCCCTTCCTCCCTCCCTCATCACCTCCCCCAAGACCTCCTCATGTCCGAGACAGAAATACCAGAAAATCGGGACCGCACAAGCGCGACTGACAAAGGCCGAGCTCAACTCCCCAGCAACATCACCTGGCACCCCTCCCTCTCCCGCCACGAGCGCAACCAGCTCCGCGGCCAGCAAGGCCTCACCATCTGGCTCACCGGCCTCTCCGCCTCGGGCAAGTCCACCGTCGCGACCGCCCTCGAGCAGCACCTCCTGCGCCTCGGCCGCGCGGCGTACCGCCTCGACGGGGACAATGTGCGCTTCGGCCTGAATCGCGACCTGGGCTTCTCGGAGGGGGACCGGAACGAGAATATTCGGCGTGTGGCAGAGGTGAAAATGCGCCCGCCGCCTCCTCCTCCTCCTCGCCATTCTTCCCTTGTCTTGAAAAAAAAAAAAAAAAAAAAAAAAAAACCTCACGTAGCTGACACACCATCCTTCTCCTCAAACACAGGTCGCCAAGCTCTTCGCAGACTCTTCCACCATCGCCATCACCTCCTTCATCTCCCCCTACCGCGCAGACCGCGCCCTAGCCCGCCAGCTGCACGCCGCCGCCGCGGCCACGTCCCCGGATCCCAACGACAAGCCCATCCCCTTTGTCGAGGTCTTCGTCCGCGTCCCGCTCGAGGTCGCCGAGCAGCGCGACCCCAAGGGCCTGTACAAGAAGGCCCGGGCCGGCGAGATCAAGGACTTTACCGGCATTTCCGCCCCCTACGAGGAGCCCACCAGTCCTGAGATCGTCATCGAGACCCATGAGAAGTCTGTCGAGGAGTGTGTCGCCCAAATCGTCGACTGGCTCGTGGAAAGGGGGTACCTTGAGCTCAAGTAGAGAAAGGAAGGAGAGGGGTGGGTTTGCTTGCTGCGGGGAAAAGCTTGAGACAAAATCGATGCCAAGATGAAAAAGAGAGAGGATGCATGATGGTAAAGTGCTTTTTTTTTTTCACCTCTCTTTTATTTTATATAGACGATATTTGTGGCTGCTCGGTCTGTCTGTCTGGTTGACCACGGTCTAAGCATGTTTCAAACATTATTAGATCACTTAGAATATACATTGCCTGTGATGCATCTTTGTGGATATTCATCCCCCTTTTTGGTGACCCTCCCGTCTCCTCCTTCCTTCATCCACTGTATCGAGATGAACAGAATGGTGTGCGAGAGGGCCATTGGTCGCACCATCATCACGGAAACTCCAGCTCATAATAGACATATGCTGTGTATTCCCGACCTTCGCCAGTGCCCAGACCCGCGGCTGCCATGTCAGAGCTCATCGCGGCATCGTCTTTTGTAACTCTGCCTCGCTTGTCGCGTCCGAATGCGTTGCCTCCCAAGTACGAGTAGCTTGCGTCAAGGGCAGTTTTCACTTTGGGCGCCAGCTTTGGCGTCGTCTTTGCAGAAAATTCATGTCAGTCAACCCGGCAAGAGAAGCAAGAAATGGTTGTAGCCTCCGCTGAGGACAAACAACAAGAAGAAGAATGAAGAGGAAAACACAAAAAGCGCGAGGGGAGAGCGGCAAAAGTTCAGAGCCGGCACGAACCTTGACTAGTACCGTGGCATATTCAAGCGGCAGACCGTACCGCAGCACAGCTTCAACGAAGACTCTGAGGGTCAGGACATGAACCCACACCATGACACTCTCGCTCCAACCAGTTCGACAGATGCGCAAGGCTTCCCCGCACACCTTGCGCTCTTCATTGGTAACGCGGTCCAACTCCCTTTGCTCTTCTTCTCGGCCGCCTTGGACATAAGTGTACTGACGAGGGGTCCACTTCTGTTCTCGGCATTTGGCGATGAACTCGGCACTGTGTTTCTTGAACGTGGCAACGGCGAATAGAGTGAATTCGTCGTCGTGATCGACTTCAACAGAGGATCGGGGCACAACCATAGGGGCCAAGGTTTCGTACGATTTCAAAAAGTCCTTCTTGGAATTGGTGGGAACAGCGATGAGATGCGTCTCGATGAATTCGGAGTCTCGGATGAGCAACTGTGGGTTGACAATTGGGGTCAAAGACTTGGTCGCAAGGTTGCCACTATTCAATGCAAAGCTTTTGATCAGGCCACCAAATCTCAAGCTCACTATTCAGTTCACCGCGTCGACATTTTTTTCCAACTTACGTTTGGCGCCGTTGTAGAGCCGCGAGATTTGATTTGATGGTGTTGTACTGGCTGGACTTGGTTTTGACGTCGTTGTCGACGGTGCTCAGCTCCTGTAAAGCATGCTTTAGCAAATGCTACATCATGCAGACAACAAGTTGTATGCCATTTCTAACCTTTTGCAACACATCTATCAGCTCGCCAAGTGACTTATCGCTTCGGTACCGAACCTTGTTCCAGGAGAAGTTGCGCAGATACTGATCCGTTGGCTCTTTGATGACGCACCTGTGTCAATATTCCTGTTCATGACGGTGAAGCGAGGCTGGGACGGAATGTTGGCCACTACTTACTGTCATTGACCATCTTGTAAGCAGCCAGGCGCTCCTCGTCATTGTTCAGGATGGACTTTAACGACTCGCCGACCTTGGCCACGACGGCATGACATGTCGACTCGAGCTTGTCTAGGTCATCGGCTTGTTGAACAAGGGCGTCTAGGGTGCCGATCTTGAAATGGGGGACGTTGAAGGGGCTGACGGAGGCAACGTCTGCTGATATTACGGCGGAGAGAGACGAGACGGCGTCGTCCTTGTTGCTGGAGTCAAAGGCACTGAGGGGCAAAGACACGACGGCATACCGGGCAGCCATGGCGTCGGTCGCACGGTCCGAGGACGAAGTGGTCAGGGAAGAAGATATCCGAGGTGCGTGAGGGAGCGTTTGGCCGTGAGCGTTTGGCCGTGGCGTTTGGCCGTGAGCTGGCCTGGCCTGGCCAGCAACGGATTGGTGCGTGATGTCGTTGGCTCCTCTCCGACAGGCGGGTCCAGGTGGGGAAGGCGCGACCAGCCAGCCAGCCAGCCAGCCAGCCAGCCGCGCCATGCTTGGCACCTGCTCTGGCTCACTCGGAGAGTCGGAGTCACTGCCCAGTTGGCAACCTGGCAGCGCCCAGTGCCCAGCGCCAGCTGCCACTGCCAGCTGCCACTGCCAGCTGCCAGCACTAGGCTGCGGCGCTGCGCCGTCGGCTGGCTGCCCCGCTTCCAGGCCGTTGCACTTCTCGTCTGCACGACTTCGTTGTCGTGCTTCAGCAGGCGGCCCAGCAGCCGTCGTCCCTGGCCAACACCAACAACGCCCCGTCTCAGCGCCTGCTGCCCGACGACGCCCCATCTTCTCGCCTTTTGCTCGATACTTTCTACATTCGCATTCGCTGCCAACTTCCTCTGCACCCTTTCCCGCCTTCTCTCTGCTCCCCGCTCTCGGCTGTCGTGTAGAACATGTAGATTTCATCCCGCTCTTCGTGCGCCGAATATCCGATCACAGCCACCCGAAATCTGGAATCTGGAATCTTGCATCTTGCATCTTGCATCCCGGCCTCGTTTGGAATGGGTCAGAAACGACTCGCCGTGTCTTGACCGCAGAGCGAGCGCCCACCGCGCCATCATGGCCTTGGTTTCCAGTATGTTGATTCATCCCATGACCCGCATCTCATCGTCATGCGTCAGTAATGCGGCTGCGGCTGACTTGTTGACTACAGCTGCAGAAGAAGTCGCTTCCCTCACAGTGCCGGCCGATACTGGCGATGAGTCCACGAGAAACGACGAGTCCAGCACCATCCACGGGCCCGAAACAACACCGCCCACGACGACACCCAATCCTAGTGAGTCACAGGCTGCCTCGGCGAGCCTTGCACTCTCATCGGAACGGTTTTGTTGACATGCAACCAGATAGCCAAGCCTCGCGTCACGAACCTGGTGTGCTACACGACGCGCATTGGCGGAACGGCATTCCCAGCAAGATTCAGCAGCTTGCTCCAGAACAAGACTCCAACTTTTCTGTCATGCAAATCGGGCTGACACTGAACAGAGAAGAAGCCGCACGTCTGACCAGTGAACGCACAGTAGCGGCCGCCAGGACATATGACCACTCGGGATATTACTCAACCATCCGGAAACAGAGACTGAAGTGGGCCAAGTCTGCTTCTCAAGCCCAGCATTCTTCCTTTGAACACGCTGCACGGACACAAGCCCTTGTCAAGCGGACGGCACCTTTGACACCTTCTGAAACAAAGCTCGAGCAGGCTCGACTACTTGCTCTCTTGAGGTCGCTGAACCCAGTCACCGTGGTGGATCAGATCTACAAAGCAACCGCTTACTTTGGCGGAGTACCAATGGGTCCTCCTCCGCCAGATTGTGATGGTTTTCCAAGGAGTGAAACGGGAAACGGATTGGGCTCAAACTTTGTGGGTTGGCTTGCTGAGATATTTCCAAGCATGGTTCGTACTTGCTGTCCTCTCTATCGCCTCGGAAAATTTTCAATAACGAGCAAGCTATTTCTGACATTGCTCCACCGCAGACTTCCATTCCTCCCGAGACTGAAGAAGCAGCAGACGCGTCTGCTCTGCCACCCAAGAAGCGGAGGGGAAGACCCAAAGGCAGTAAGAGTACGAAGGTGCGGTCTGATAAGGGAGGAAAGCACGTAACCCGAAAGTCGCGTGGCGGCGCGCAGCCCGGCGCTCCAGATGCTGACGGGCACTACGCCAATGATGATGACGACAATGTCCGACCAGGAACTTCCGCAACTCTTTCACAGGCAGCTTTCATGAACACAGCATCAGGGCCAGAAGAGACACGGGACCAACTACAGGACGCGGCGGCCGTGCCAAGGTTGAAAAAACGAGGTCGCCCTAAGGGCTCAAAGACGCGATCCAAAAAGGCGGCAGTCGACGAGAATGCAAACAGTACCTCGGCCATGGTGAATCCCGACAATCCACTTGGCAACGATGGGCTCGCTTCGCAGGAACAGTTCACGGCCCACAGTTCAGTCGATCATTCCACAGACATGGCAGCATCTCGACCGACCCTGACTAGTCAGCCAGGCGCTCTACCGGAAGCGAGCCAGACTCCGTCGAGAAAGAGAAAGCAGCAGGTGTCTGCAGCCGATGCTGGGGATCTCGGAGACAGCGATCAGACGGCAGCTTCTTCTCAGACACCAGAAGCGGCAAAACGGCGCCTCACATCTCAGCCGGGCAGCGAACGAACTCCATCAATATCGACGACCGGCTACGATCGTCCGAACCATGCTGGCAGTATCGGCGTTGAGGGCACCAGCAACTATTCGGGTACCCGGCTCCCGCAATATTATATTGCGGCCTCTGGGCAGCAGTCTCATTCCACTTTCTCGCCCAGCATCAATCAGACTCATTTGGGGAGATTATCGCCTCATTCATTTGCCGCAAGCAACATGCACATGGCAAGACAAAAGTATTTTCAGCAGCAGCAGCAGCAGCAACAACAGCAACAACAACAACAGCAACAGCAACAACAGCAACAACAACAACAGCAACAGCAACAGCAACAGCAACAGCAACAGCAACAGCAACAGCAACAGCATCAACGGCACCAGCAACAACAACATCAACAACGGCAACAACGGCAACAACAACCACAATCACAACCTGCCTTGCAGCAACCGTCGCAAGAACTAGTCTTTCCCCACTCGACGAATGGCAATTTGAGCCAGAGCTTGGTGGCCAGCAACGTCATGCAGCCATCTCACTACCTGCACGCGACAGCGTCTGCTGGCCCATTAACTGGAGAAGTGCAGCAACCGGGTGGAAAACAGCAGAGCAATAATCCAAGCTACCGACATCTACAATCTGGAGCGCAGTCATCATCGTCCAATAATGCTAATTTGGCTTCGTATTCGACCTTTGGCCACCAGAGCTTCATGCAGCATCCTAATTGTTGACGGCCATTTGCCTTGAACTCTTCTTTTTCTTGTTCTTGTTCTTGTTTTGAGAGGCGTGAATTCCTTGGGACTGACACGACCTTTTTTTTATTCCTCGGTTTTTCTAAAAGTACATGGGCCATCTCTACACTATTGAATGAAGAAGCGGTTTTCCTTTTCCTTTGCTATTCCTTCTTCTTTTGGTTTTGTATACCCAGCGTTTTTTTGGAAATCCTCGATTTGTCATGTATGCATGTATGTATGGGGGGATATATGTGGCGGGCGCATCTTCATGATTTCTCCCAAAAAAAGGAAAACAAAAAAAATAAAAAACTACTGGGACCTCTGAAAGCCGCTTCCCTTAAGGCTGGGTACTTTTTTGAAAGTACCACTATTTTTTTGTTTCTCTTCAGCTTCGTCTTTGGGGGGAAGGGCACTGTCTGGGTCATTTTCTCCATGGGACGTCCCATGGGATTTCTGTTGGGTATTTCGGGTATGGGCTTGGACATGGGCATGGACGGACGACATTTGCAGATACGGATGGATGGATGGATGGATGGATGGATCAATGGATGGCGGGTTGGGTGCCCGCATCGCGGGCATGTACCTCTCTCTGATTCTAGCCTTCCATTTCAGGAAGCGGACGGACCGGGTCGAGCGGTCGAGCGGTCGAACGGGAACGGGTGAACGGGAACGGGTGAACGAGTTGGGTAGGACGGATCTTGTCGCATCATTGCCTGTTTGTTTGGGACGGGGCATGCCGTGGCATGCGTGGCCGCATAGATATACTTGAGAGAGGAATACATTGTTTTTGACATTTCAGAGTCACGCTTGATCATCATCATCATCATCATCATCATCGTTGTGCATAGTTGAATCTGAACAGGGTAGAATAGATGGTTCGTCTTGAAGGCATGCCTAAGCAATGTGTATGTATGACCCAGATTCTTTCATTTTCAAACGGTGCTCGCTCCTCACGCTCTCTCCCTCCCTCCTACACTCACAGACACACACACACACACACAAACCGCCCCCAAGAGTCCCAACACACCATAGCAAACGTCCCATCCGTCCACCGTGGTAAACCCAAATACAATACAAAAGAGACGTGGTCGGAAAAAAAAAAAAAAAAAAGAAAAAAAAGGAATGCACGCGAAAAGGCATTTGTTGTTGCATCACCCCTCCTTCCCCCTTCCCCCTTCCACCTTCCCCAGTGTTGCGCAAAGCTCGGCTTTTCTAACAACGTGACAGGCCCAGCATAAGATAAGATAAGGGGTATAAACAAACCAAAAGCTACCATGGCAGCACACATCAAGAGAATAAAAAGAAAATGATGAAAAATAGCAGAGGATGTGGGACGAGAGAGAGGTGTGGATAGATGGATGGTCGATATGGTGGAGCATCGTCGGCTTCACTTTTTCCAGCCCTACCACGTGTATGTGTAGGGAACCCCGCCGCCCCGTAATCACAATTAGAGTGAGTAGAATGCGATTGCAAATGAATGAAGCAAGACTCATGCCAAAGTCGTCAACGCCTGTAAATGCTCATGGTTTGGTTTTCTTTTTGGTGGGGTTTTGTGTGTTCTTTTTTCCAAGATAATTACCCGCCATGACGTGTGCGCTACTCGTCCAAGTTCCTTGATTCCGCATCATCATCCGTACATGTGACGGGCGGTCGGACAAAACCAGGGTTGTTTCTTCCGTACCACCACTCATCTACTTCGTCGAGGCCATCTTCTCGGATAAGCTCCAGCATGACTTGCTGATTTCGTTTAATGTCCTGTGGTCTCCGGACAATGCCTCGATCGAGGATGAGCGCTTCGGCCGTAGTAAGCCAGATTTGTTGCAGGACTGGCAGATCGTCTAGTAATGTCTGCGCATCGTCGCGACTGAGCGTCGACATGGGTGCGTCAGCGGCCATGCTGGTGTGGAATATCCAGTTGCCATCAAAGCCACCATCCATATCCGTCGCGTCAATGGAGCCTGAGGGGCTTCCGAGTCTGCCAAGTCCATCACTCATTGACAAAGCAACTGTCGGCCTGTCGCCGCTGGACGACTTTTTACGACCAAAGCTCTTCAGACCAAGGCGTGACGGGACTGATGCGTGCTCGGTGGCGTGGTCTTTGGAGTCCTTGGTGAGGCTATTGTACCATTGGTCGACTGCGGATCGGCGGTTGTTGTAGCCCTTGATCTCCCACAACCTCTCCACTTGACGCAAGCCGCCGATACACAGAATGGCCGAATGAACATCGTCCGAAGGGCGTTCTCGCAGGTAGCCTCGGAGGGATCGTTCCACACGACCAACATAGGTCGGGGGTCGTAACCGTCTGCAAAACGAAGAGATGATGAGGGGAAACACTTCGTGAACACGAAGCAATGTCTGATCATCGTACATGTTCATGATCTCGGCCTCAATCGGGTTCATGGTGTAGGGCTCGTGTTTGAGCCCGTGCCCGCCATGTTCCGATATGTGTTTGAGATGGAGCTTTCGGCGCGTCTCGAAGAAATGAAATGTGGTGAAGAGGAGCGGAATCAGTCGTCGGCGCATGCGCTCTCGCTGCGGGGCGAATGCTGCCTGCTGAGATTCCGTCTGTCGTAAGAAGATTTCTTTTGTGATCCACTCGCACATAAGAAAGGCGAGTTTGGCAGCAACGTGCAGTCGATGCCAGAGGCTGCAGATGTAGTGAAAGCTGAGTTGGGATTGATCGGCAATGGGATATAAGCGAAGAGCATAGGCGGGAATGTGGGTGTCTAGATGGTATCGGACGATGGGTGCTTCGTTGAGCGTGATTAATAAGTGCCAGGTCTTGGAGGCAAGTCGAAGGCTGAGGATGTCGGTGAGTGGTAGACATGAGAGGATATGAACCTGCAGCTCATTAGGCAGGGCCAAGAAGGACTGATCAAGCGGGACGCTGCAGGCATCATGCGTTGTTAGAAGACGCCGAAGTTTGGAGCAGTTGAGGACGAGGAATTCGGCCCGTACCTTTTTCTCGCCGAGTCAGTGTATCCTGCTAGTCCAGCGTGCGGAAACGACGCTCCCACATCAATCGAGTGAGGCTTCGAATGGAGTAATGACACCCTATGGCGGAAGCCGAAGAAGCGACTTCTGTCTCGCTTCTGTTCGGCGGCTTTACCATGTTCAGATTCGGCGTATCTCGTTCTTCGTAAAGGCAGGATGAAGGTGGACGATGATGATGTGGTCCCAGAAGACGAGTTCGCGGCGGACGGGATATCGACGCCTACTGTTGGTTGTTGCTGGGCCGTCTGCTGGCTGGAGTTCAACTGGCTCAGCTTTTCGAAATACCGCTCGGAAGCAAACTCGGTGATGTGAGGCGGATCCATGGCGACGGCGCGGGGTGGTTGTTGGGCCATTAAAGCGAAGGGATGGAGAATCCAGGGAGGATTCAGGTCAATACAGCGAGAATTCAGCGAGCATTCATGGACGAGCGGCCTGTCCGGCCAGCTCGAGGAAGAAAGGGTGCGTCTCTATTGCGCGGTGCGGTGCTGTTGGAGAAGAAGGCTGCGAACATGGCGAAGGGAGGAGACGGCGACAGTGCGCACGGCGTGCACAGCCAGTTGCCACTTTGGACTGCCAGTGCCAGCCTGCCAGCCTGCCATGCCCAGACTGCCAGTGGCGGAGGTCGTGGCGGAGGTGGAACGTGGAAGGAACATGATCAATCGAGGCTGCAGGCCACTGAGGCAGTCGACGCCGACGCTAATTCGTCGAGACGGCCAAACGGCCGGCCTAATGGTGGAGTCGGCCCAGGAAGTACCTGCCTCGTCCGCGAAGCTGCGATGCTACTCTGGACTTCTGGACTGCCGCAGCGACGCCTATCCATACTGTATCCGGCGCCCTCTGCGCCGCCCTGCGCAGGTGGCGGATGCGAGAGAGACACAGTGCGCGTGCTGTGGCTCGACTGTCTTGGCACCAGGCCTCGGCCTCATTTCCGGAGTCACCAGACTCAGACTCACCACCGACCCCGTACATGCAGGCTTATCAAGTTATCATGAGCGACAACGGTTGCACGGTGGACGTCGACGACAGAGCGAGATAGCACCGTGTCCCTGTGGGGGTTTTGCTCTAGTCGCCGTGCATGTCTTTGTCGGGCCGCTCGACGAACATCACGCGGCTATTGTGGCTCCGTCCGTAGACTGTCGGCGACTCTGCGACTCTGCGACTCTGCAATCGGATGGATTCAGCCGAGGACGCCGAAGCGCATCATGCTTCTTCTTGCATCATCTGCGAGGCCAGATGCGGCGTCGCAAAAATGTGAGTCAAGTTCAACGCGCGCCCTGTCTCGATGCAAGGTAGCACCAGCCAAAGTCGTCCCTCAAGTGCCGAGATGCATGAATGCATGAAAAAAAAAAAAGAAAAGAAAAAGAAAAAGAAAGACTTGATCAAGATGGCAATGATAGATCGGCACTACGACCGAGCTTGGGGGAGGCTTCAGCCCTCAAAGGGCAGGCACAGCCGCACTACCCCCACCCGGGACGACGCGCAGAAGCCACACACCCCCTTTTTCCCCTCTCCGCTTCCTCCCCTCCTTCCCCTCTCCTCTCTCCTCTCCTCACCCATCTCCTCCCCAATGCCAACGGCGGCCCTACTGCGGCCATCCTTTGGGGAGGGCGAGATTGTGCTTGCTCTCGCATGCAACACACCAGGCATCTCATGCTACGTCAGCTAGTGCCTACCTACTACTAGGTAGTAGTTGGTGCCTGTTTTCGTCATTGCTAAACGTCTCAAGGAAAGCTCCATGCCGTGTCTCATCTTGATTCAATGCCAGGGTCATTGCCCTGCAAAAAAAAGAAGAGCCACTGACTGGAAACCATCGACGGCCGTCCGTGGCAGGCGCGTGCTGATCAAGCGCGGGGCAGTCGGGCTGATGCTCGGCGTTTCTGTCCTGGACCACTCGGCTGAAGTCGCATGCGCAGCCATGAGATTGCGCGGCCATCGTTTGCGGTGTGTTTCTGTGTTGTTCTGACGGGTGAGACTGTGTGGTGGAGAGCGTGATGTGAGTTGTGTGCATCTTTTGTTCGTCAGGTTCCCTCGACCGATGATTGACCGGGCCACTGACTGGGTGACTGACTGGCCCCGTCAAGTCGGTCCGGTTGCCACTCTGTCGGTTGAGGCCCAGGGCGGGCAATCCGCACAAACAAGCAAGGCTCTTTCCGTCGTGTTGCGAATACGAGGCAGATGAAACATGACCACCTACATGGGAGGCGGATCAGAGGCAGAGTAGGTGGTAAGAGGTTGAAGGAGTCGGGGCACACATGCGTAGCCTGAAGGTACCTGCCAGTACCTGCTACTCAGGAGTCAGGTGTGCCTGGCCAATGACCATCAGCCAGGCGACCCACTTCCCAAGGTACCCAGCTGCGGCTTGCAGCATCTCAAGTTCTCAACCCAGATCCCAGATCCAAGAGTTATTCTTAGAGTCTTGTTCCGCCTCCGCCTCCGCCAAACCCCGCCCCCAGCTCTCTTGTTTTCCCTCGGAAGCGGAAAAGAGGAGAAAGGAGAAGAGAAGAAGCTAGAGCAGTCCGCTGCAGCCACGACGAAAGGATTCCTCTCTCGCTCGCTCGTCTCGTTGGCTGATCCTAGTCCTAGTTCCTCATTATTCGTTATTCCCGCATCGAGCCAGGTCCTGCTGCCATGTCCGTGCGACGTTGCCTCTGACCAGGAAGCCGTCCGACTGCCGACTACCGACTGTCCGACTGCACCACGAGCGAGAGATTATGGCGCCATGGCCGGAGCCTCCTCGGGCGGCCACCGTGGACTCTACCGCGGAGCCTTCGTTTGCCTCGGCGCCGGCGGCTCCTGGTGCGGTAGCTTCTTCCCGCGGCGCCACCTCGACGGCCGCTTCCACGGCCACGGCACACATGGCAAGATTTGAGTTTAGCGACCTGGGAACCAAGATTTTGATGGTCGAGTGGCATCCGGGGCCCTCTGCTTCCTCCTCGTCCGCTTCCTCGTCCGCTTCCTCCTCCGTCACCACTGCCGCGTGGGAGGTCTCATGGCCAGGAAAGTCGACCTTTCTCCCCGCCGGGGAAACGGATGACGACGAGGCCGGACCTCGGCGCCGCGTCTACTTCTTGCTCCCACCCGAAGCATCGATCCCGGCCCAGGTAACCATCACGCCCCCCGGCAGATCCAAGATCGTCGTCAAGCCCCTGCCGGCCATCTTCCCGCCCGGCTTCGGCGTCGAGGCCGGGACCCGTGGTGTGCTGCACACCATCTGGGCCAAGAAACGGCTGTCCGAGCTCCAGAAGGAGATGGAAGCCGAGATGCGCGCCAATGCCGAGAGCGTCGGTCTGGAAATGGCCATGGCCGAGAAGAAATGGATCGAGGAAAACTTCCTCAGCCCACCACCACCGCCACCGCCACCGCCATCATCGGATCCTGCCGCATCGGTGCCCATGTCACCACCGTCTCAGATGCCCGGCCGGCTGGGCGATAAGCTCAAGGGGCTGCGCCTGGCAACCTCTCCGGCGGACCTTGTTCCCAGTCCCAGAGGTAAAAAAAAAAAGAAAAGAAAAGAAAAGAAAAATCACATGTTTCCGTTTCTTTCTTTTTGCGTGTGTCGAATCAAAACATGTTCTTTCGTCATTGTCCAACCCATCATGTCACATACATGTCCATCCGCATGCATTGGCCCGCCCAACTAACTGATACCTGTGATAGCAAACACCTTTACCGGCACCGACATTCCACCGCAGACCCTGTCCCCACAGGGCGGCGACGTCGCCGTCTCGTCCTTCTCCTCGATCCCCCCCCGCGGCCTTGTCGGGCACCCAGGGCCAGAGCCCATCCCCATGTCCTCTCTCAATGCAGCCGTCCGGGGCGAGCCGCCGGCCCCTGTTGGTGCTCCTCTGCGCGACGGTGACGACGAGCTGTTTGCGCTGCCGCTGAGTCCGCGGAGTCGCGGGCTGATGAAGAGAGGCCCATTCAGCACCTTGTAGGGGGTGCTCCAGCGGCTTTTTCTTTTTCTTCCCCCCCCCCCCCCCCTCTCTTTCTTTTCTCTCTCCCCTTCTTGTTCCCGTTTACTTGTTCCTCCTTTCCAGAGGGCTGAGAGGGGCGAGAAAAAAAACCGCAGGTGATTTGAACTTGACTTGCTATTTTGTGATACCCCATTGATTGCAAAATAGAGGAAAACAAAAACATAAAAAATGCAACCCCGTGTACGCTATCTCTATAAATGTATTCCCCTGCCCCAAGGACAAGAAGGCACTGTCCTTATACATGGTATTCCCCCCGTCACCGCCACCCACCCACCCTCCCCTCCTCCCACCTCTCCCTCCTCTCCTCCCTCAAGTAGCAAAGCACCCTCGCCTCCCTATACCCGCGAACCCAGTCCGCCACGTCCCTCTCCTCCTCGAGCCCGGCGCCGGCCCCAGCCCCAGCCCCGGCCGCGGCCCCCCCCTCCAGGAAGCTCTCCTCCAGGGCCCGACACACCGCCTCCTGGTCCTGCACCCCCTGCGCCAGCTGCTGGTACAGCGCG